>JAMFLO010000202.1:0-46908 GCA_027475765.1 Paralagenidium karlingii
TTGGATGGACTTGATGTTTTCTTGACACCGGGTCCACCGACCAAGTCGAGTCACAAAGATAACGCCACGACCACTTGTGTCTTGAGGGCATCATCTCCTTTGTCTATTCATATTTTGATCTGATTCTGCCTGTTCTCTCTGATAACTACTTATCAGAGAGAACAGGCAGAATCAGATCTGGCTGAAAGTTTCAGCCAATCCACTTTTCCCAAAATGGCTGAAACCTCAGTCGCCCAAGTAGCGATCTGTCGGTGCATCGACTTGACTATGTGGAAGGGCTATTAACGCTTTTCCTTTAACTCGCTCATCTGTACGCAGAATGGCAGATCGCCCTGCTTCCATTCTTGCTTCCATTGCATGGTCCGCTGTGGCTTCAAGAGCCGACAACTCGACCCCCCCCCCCCCCTCTCATATCACGGCACGGGAAACAGCACTTGCCGAGCCACTTTGGCGGCGTGGTCGGGCCCACGCAAGAGTTGCACCAGTGTCAACGCAAACTCAATGGCCGTGCCGGGACCCTGACTCGTGACGCAGTTGTCATGGACCACCACATGACGATGCACAAACCGTCCTTCCAGGTCTTTTTCGTACATGGGGTGGGTCGTCGCGAGTCCCTGGAGCAGTCCATGGGCGCGTAGCACCATGCAGGGCGCCGAGCAAATGCCGCCATACCACTTGTTTTGGGTCTTTTGCTGGCGCAGTTTCTTGATCAGCAGGTCGCAGTTGCCCAATCGGTCGGCACCTTTGCCCTGTGCAAACGAGAACAAGTTTTCTTCAGTCAACCAACGATGCCGCCGCCAACACACCTGCAAGGAAGACGCGCAATGGGACTCACACCGGGCAGAACAATCAGATCGTACTCGTCGTAGACAGCCTCTTCGATGGTTTTATCGGCGCGCAGACGAAGACCATGCATTAGATTGACCAGTTTCTCTCGATGGGGCTCCACGGTGGCGATCGTAAGCTGATTGATACCAAGGACATTCTCAGGTGCCACCCACCAGTGACCTCACGCTACAAACATCATTTGCTTACTCGAATGTGCGCGCGACGAAGTACATCCACGACGGCCATCACTTCCACTTCCTCACTTCCATCTGCCTGTTCGACGAAGCCCTTTGAACAAAAATGCCTCGGCTCCAGTCTCTAGGCTCTTTGTCAGCCACCCAACTCACCACAGGCAACAACGCACTTGGGTAGAGATGGCTTGGCGGCGGCGGTGTCGGCTTGTGCTTGTCTGGTTGACTAGTCTCGTCGACTTGAATGTGCAGCGGCTGCACGTGCAGCTCTGCTCCAGCCAAGTCGCGCGGTTTGGAGTGCGACTCGTGAGGTTGCGTTGGTCCGGCCATTTTGGAATTTGAGTGAACAGCCGACCCTGAGGTTCAACTGCCACTTGCTGTCGGGGCTTTTTGGTCAACGGTGGCTTCGCGCATGGGACCAGACGTTCACACAGGGCTTCTCGAGAGCTTCCCTGCATTTTTACCAGTTGTTGGTTTGGAGCAGCAGCAACAGCATGAGTGGTGTAATGGAGAGTTTGACGCAACTGGTGCTGCCGCAGCCAATCGCTTTGTTGCCGCTGGTGAGTGTTTTTTTTGTTATTGCTGATTGCCTGTGTCGGATTTGACGCACGGACGATGACGATGACGATGACGACGATGGTCACCCATGGACCCAGGCCAACGATTGCGAAGACATGGAGGTAGCGGCGATCTACGACGTGCTCACCCAGGGTCGCGTGCGTGTGGTCTTGGCTGATGTGGCGTCGCCCCACCAAGCACATCTCATCCAAACCATGCAGGGCGTTCAGATTCAGGCGGATCAATCCATCAAACAGTGCGTGGACAAGGAGTTTGATGTGATCGTGGTGCCCGGAGGTACCGGAGCCGAAGAACTGGCCAAATCGGAAGTGCTCTTGCATCTACTGCGACAGCAAAAGGCTTCGGGCAAGTGGTTGGCGGGGATTTCGAGTGGTGTGGTGAAGGTGTTGCACCATCATGCATTGCTCGATGGCGAAGCAACCTGTGACCCATTGCTCGCGGACCAACTGGGTACTCTGTACCGCCCCGAGCGGGTCGTGGTGTCGGGCAAGTGTATTACCAGCCAAGGGCCGCATATAGCGTTGGATTTTGGGTTGAAGATCGTGGAAGCATTGCGTGGCAAACACACGGCCCAGCAGCTCAGTCATTCCTTGTTGGTGCGGCGCTTGGAGCCTTAGTGCATCATCGGACCAACTATCTTGTGAGCTGGAGTTCCACGCAGGTGTAACCATTGAGGAATCCAAACTCGTTTTGCTTTGTGTCGTTGCATTGGTTCTGGCTGCAGGCGCACAACCAAGCTTTCCCATGTGAGCTCCTGGATGGCTCCACATGTTGAAGTTGGTCAACGGCTCTACTGGTGCACGCAAGGATCTACCCAGTTCCCCGCTATTTCTGGAGAGAACAACTGCAGTGGCCTTGGGGGAAGTCTGCTGGACCGACGCGACGCTTCGTCTACGTAGATCCGTCCCGTCGCCACCTTGCTGCGTTCTTTCCGGGGTTTCCTGCCGCACCAGTGGAGAGCCTGTTTGGGCGACTCCAGAGCTTTCTCTCCGTCACTTGACTCCTTGTGCAAGAAGTATACAATCATCCCCTTTGCTTCTCCCTCACGCACACACAGCCATCATGGCTACGACTCTGCCTGTTGTCGATGTCTGCCTTCAATCAGTCTCGGACGGCGACAAACAAGTCGGCATCCAGGCGTTCACCGATGCCACCTGCCAGAATGGCGGCCTGGGCTGTTACTCCACTAGCTGTCGCTTCTGCAAGACCAAAGACACCGAGCAGTCCAAGATTTTCATGCAATGCCCCAACACATCCTATGAGAGCGCCATGACCAGCCAATGCGCCAGTTACGTGTCGTATGGCGACCAGAGAGTCGGCATCTCGGCCTACTTCGACACTATCTGCACGACTGGTGGCTTGGGCTGCTTTGGCGCCGAGGGCTGTCGCTACTGCAAGCAGACGAGTACACCCCAGAGCTCGGTGTTTGTGTCGTGTCCAGCGAGTTCCGGCACCAGCGATACCAGCAACAACAATGCTCCGACCATTTCGTGCGACCAAGCGGTGCGCAACGCTGGGCTCTCGAGCATTTCGTACGTCAACGAAGCCAAATGCAACCGCGCCAAAGTGCCGATCGTTGGCTGCGTGGCGTTGACCAACTGCTTGTTGTGCCGCAATTCCAAGACGGACGCCAACCAGTATTTGATCAGTTGCAAAGTGTTGCAGGACCAGCAGTCGATCGCGAGGTCCTTCGCCATCCAGCTGCAAGAGCAGGCCCAGAACCAGGCAACCACCAAGGCACTGGACATGGATGAAAACGATGCACTCAAGTCGTCGGCGTTGGTTGGCGCAAGTGTTGGAGTCTGTGGCGTCGTGTTGTCCACGCTGTTCATCAGCTTGTTGCGCAATCGGCTCACGGCTCTCAAACGGCCAACGCGTCGGTCAACGCCTAACAGAGGAGGAGAAGCTCCAGAAGCCCCACAAGACGACGTCGAACAAGACCATCAGGAGCAGCAGCAAGAGGGAGAAGGAGCCGACGCACCAGAGTTGCAGACGAGTGCAGAGAGTTCTGGTGTTGTGACGGGCCCGTTGTAATGCACAAGCGCACCTGGCGATTCCATTACCCCACAACATCAACTCACGTCGTGTCGACTGGGGTTTCCTTCATGTTTTAACGTCAACCACACACCAAAAAAAAGAGCACTGCTATTCGCTTTTATCCATTCAAAGACGTTGGCGTCCTGCATGCAACAACGGAGAATTAGGCCTTGAACAACAAACCATTGGCGACACTGGTGGCGTTCTCCTTGGTGGTAAGCACTTCGACGAGCTTCAGTCCAAATTCCATGGCGGTGGCTGGACCCTTGCTGGTGATGCATTTGCCCGACACGACCACGTTGTCGGTCGAGTACTTGCAGGTCTTGAACTCTTTGTCAAAGCCCGGATACGCCGTGGCTTTTTCCTGCAGCAGTCCATGGGTGTTCAAGACCACCGCGGGCGACGCGCAAATGGCGCCGTACCACTTGTTCTGGTCTTTTTGCTTCTTGAGCAAGTCGATCAGTTCTTTGCAGTCGCGCAAGTTGTCGGCACCAGGAAGTCCACCGGGCAACGCGATCAGATCATACGCTTGGCCCGTGCACTTTTCAATGGGTTGGTCCGCTTGCAATTTAAGTCCGTGGGCCAATTTGACAATGTTGTCGGGCTTTTTGCCCACACTGGCGGTGGTCACCTGCGTATTCGCAACCAGCCAAGTGAGTCCGTGATCCATCAATTCCAGTAGGGATCAATTTGTGCCGATCGCACCGCATACCTTGACTCCTCCGCGAATAAGCACATCAATGATGGTCGTGGCTTCGACTTCTTCACTTCCGTCGGCCTGCAAATCACATCACATCGCATCCCATCAAATCCCATCAAAGAGCATGAGAAGGGCAGAGGAGCGAGGGGGGGGGGCGATGAAGAAAGGATCGCATGGGAGCAGCTCAGGAGCTCTCCAGCAAGTGCATGCAGAGAGAATCGTCAAAAGAGTACATACAATGGGCACAAGAGCAGTGGGCGTCGCCATTTTCTTGCTTGCGGCACTGAATTCGCGGGAGTAGACGGCACTGGAGACTCGAACAGCTGAGCGCGCGAGACGAAGACGGTGCATGGGAAACTGCACCCTCCACGGCCCCATCCCAAGATCGAGAAGCTCAAGTGGAAAAACACCGAGAGGAACCGGTTTCCATTCGGTAGGAGGACCTCGATTCAGCCAATCAGCGAGCAGAACGAGCGTATGCCGCCGAAGTCTGCTGCGCTCAGTGCACCAGAGGATTTGGATGGATTCCGAGTCTTTTGTTGGTTCCATGCACCAGAACAAGATGTCGAGTTGGCTTCCATGCTACGAGCCTGAATATCAACCACCTGCGCACTTGGCCTGCGGCTTAGTCTCATGCATTGATCTTGCCTACGAGAATTCAGACGTCGCAGGAAGGCAGGTGGTTGTGTTGGCATGAAATCTGGTGAATCTGGCATAGCTGCAGGCAATTCATCTACGAGACGGAGTCTGCACTGGTCCAAGAGACAGCGAAAATGCCAATGCGACACACAGAGGTACATCCGGGTGACCTTTTGGTGTGATAACAACAACCAAGACAAGGGTGCCAACTGTACTTGTTTTCCATGATTTCTCCAATGGATGAAGCTGTAACGGCTTATTCTTGACGATGAATAGCGCAAGCAATACGCTGGGATCGCGCAACATCAAAAGGCTTATTCAATTGGTTAATGGTTTCATCGTCTTTGGTTCAGGTTGCTGGAGGTACATATCAGAAAGCATACACATATTCAAACAGTGTAGACCAAGTCGGGCAGTGACTTAGACACCAAAGCTGCCGTGCTCTTCGGTAGTGTACACTTGCACGATTGAGCCTTCTTTGATTCGGAGCTCATCATCAACTGCATTGTCATGCTCTTCAAACGTCATCGACTCATGGCGGTCCAGATCGAGATCACTTGCACGCACTGAAAAGTCTCCTGGCGGTTCCATGGCCGGCAGTTTTTTCCACATAATGGCCACCAACAATGCACCGACGCCCACCAGAGAAACACCCACAATAGCTTCAACCAGGATCGTCACAGACATATCGTCTTGTTTGGCTTGTTCGATGGGTGTCGACTGCACGTCGTTGGATTGCGCCAACAATGTGCTGCTCGTGACAAGACTCATCTGGTCCTGAAGGATCTTGCACGTCGTGAGGTACTGGTTGTCTTCGTTTTTCGAGTTTCGGCAGAGCAGACAGTTGGTGCCACCGACACAGCCGACAACGGAAAGTGATGATGCCTTACAGCGCGCATCCGTGACGTAGCTGATGCCGGTCAGTTTGGAGGTGGCGACTGCCTGGTCACAGGACGCAGGAACGGACGTTGCTGGTGGCGATGTCGTTTTTGAAGGAGCTGAAGTCGTTGAAGGACACGCTACGAAGATCTTGCTCTGTGCGGTCTCTGTCTTCTTGCAATAGCGACAACGCTGGGTGCCAAAGCATCCCAAGCCGCCGGTTTGACAGGCATCATCATAAAACGCCGAAATGCCGACACCCTGGTCTCCTGAGGACGCATATGATGCGCAGTTCGCTGCGACGGCGCTCTCAAAGGCGCTGTTGGACCACGGACAATCGACGTAGTCCTGCGAGGAAGCCGTGACGTTGTACTTGCAAAAGCGGCACATGTTCATGAAGCATCCTAGCCCACCGTTTGAGCACGTGTTGTCCTGGTAGGCCAACAGCCCAACTTGTTTGTCGCCATCGGTCACAAGGGCCACGCATGGATCGTTCTCGACCCCACGGCTCGCACCGCTGAGCAGGGCGAGAACCGCCACAGCCAGAGTAGCACTACGTGCCGTCGCCATACGATAAACGTTTGGCTCGAAATGCCTAAATGACCGTCTGTTGGTTTACCAGCGCACTTTGCTGCACCACAGGGAGAAGCAGATTCGTTTCTGAACCCACTACCGTGGCAGCAACGTCTTCGATCAGTCTCTTGGAGGCGGAGATCCTGTGACACCCACGGTTCAGTTCAGCGACTGACAGTTTCTCACAATCGCTTCTGTCCAAAGTCGCACACTGCTGGCGACTTTCCTCCGCGAACGCCTGCGCATTGTTCTTGGTCTCCCTATAAATAGTGGCGCATGTGACGCCCAAAGACGACCATGAAACCGGCGCGAGCACTTGATGACGCTTGCGAGGCTGATGCCCATTCATTGCATTTGTTTCACTGGATTTCCATCAACTACTCCGTGCTGAATGGGACTGATGGCGATTCTTTTGTTCACATCCATGACCACGAAGCAAGTTCCACCACCACAAACGGTCAATGGCGCCATTTGAGCTCATGGCCGTTGGCCATTGGAGGCTCTAAGAACCCTCGAAACCTCTGATCGTCCACCAACCACCGCATGCCGTACCCACTGGCGATGCGGATCTCAAAGGTTGTGTGTTCATGGGGCAGCGCATGCACGTTCTTCCAGACGCAATTGTCCAGGATAAACAGCAGTTTCTGCTGCGCGAGTTCGTTCTTTTTGGCATCGTTTCCCGTCAAAGAGCCCCAGAAACCTTCCGAGCTTCTTGCGCAGTGCTTGGCGAGTGCACGAGCACCAACGGTGAGAGGTTCGCGGTCACAATGGCGTTGATTGAAGGCGTCGATGCACTGCTGGCGAGTCAGTGGCATCACATTCTGGCTTCCCACGGTCGTGCGCATGCCCAAAAGCGTCAGAAGACCCCTCGCACCATCAATGCGTGCGATCCACTCTTCCAGAATCTCAAATTGCTGTTGTTGGCTCGAGTGGTGGTGCATGATCACGTCCACAGTAGGCACTGGCAGACCCATCAAAAGCTCCAGCGGTTGGCGACACTCTTGAAAGCCATCCATCTCCACAAAGAACTGCTCGGCATCGTTCCACGGCCACTCGCCACGCAAAAACCACCAGTTCCTGAGCACTTGGGCCAGTTGGACCACGAAAGGACGTGGCGACACGCCATGGGATGGCGGGGCAGTGGCAAGGGAAGACAACTCTTGCGAGCCAGCTGCAGCTGAACAAGTCGACGGAGACGAGGCACGCGCCTCGGACCCATCCTGAAGCATCTGACGACAGAACTGAACCGAGTCCACAGCGTTCAGAAGCACGCAATCGCTGCGAAAGAACGCGCACAGCAGCTTCTCAAGTGCTACAAGTGCTGGAGGTTCCGCCATCATTGGTCACTTGCTGGTGGAGTCCTGAATAGTAGCCCGTGGAAAGGATGTTGAGGCCACCACCAAGACAGAGGCTACTATTGCAAGCTTCAACGTGTGAACACACCAACAAATGGATCCAACGAGGATTTGGCAGCGAGTGCGCATTTGGTACCAAAGCGAACAGGCAAATAGTAGCAAGCCAAGAACACGGAAGAAAAAGCAACATGGACGCCTGTCGGTTAAGAAAACGAGTTGTTGTTCTTTTGTTTTTTCCTTTTGTTAAATAACACAACTACTCACAGAGGGGGGCGTCAGGCTGCGGATCGTGGAATCCTTCTGGATGCCATTCCTGCATTTCTTTCTTTCTTCTTCTTCTTCTTCTTCTTCTTTTCTGATCTGGTTGCTTTCTTTGTATGGCGGATCCACAGGTGACGAACATGGGCTGCTTGAACAGTCAAAGATCGCTTATCTCTTGGCGCCCTTGTTCTCGTCCTTGTTGTAGAGGTCGTCGAATTGGCGCGACTGGTTGATGGGGTTGCGCACCAAGGTGGCCATGCGGAAACGGTGCTGACGCCACGACGAACCAGTGTTTTCGTCGTGGTGCAGCGTGTTCTCGCGCTTGTCCTTGTTGACGCACACATCGGGCTCGCCTCGCAGGTAGCGGAACGAGGTGTAGGCGGCGCCGGCCGAAGCGCAAGACACGAACAGCACAATGGGGAAAGTGCTCTTGTCAGTCGTCCAGAGCTTGAGAATGCCCATCGAAGCACGTGCAGTCGGCATTTTGGAGAATCGGTTTGGTACGGAGTGCAGAGGAACAAAAAGCTCGGAAGGCTTTGTTGGAACGCTTGACGCTTGGCTGGTAAAAGCTAAAGTGAGACTCTCGGCAAGAGTCGCTCGGCGTTCGCCCTCCCTACTTCTTCCGCTTTCGCCTTGCTCTGCAGGACGAACGTCAGTCTCCGGCAGCTCAGCCCCAAGCGTCGCTTCATAGACACGAAAAAGGCAAGACGAGGGTGCCGGTTCCAAAGATACGAAACTGGAACCTCTCAAACTTGATTGCCCGCAACGCGACAGCACAGCTCCACGTACGGTATAGTGAACGGATTCATTAAGCACATCCGCGGCTTTGCCAAGACGAATAGAAAGCAGCCAACGCAAAGAAGGCACGTAGCTCAAGTTTTCAAAGTCAAAAATGCTATTGATGTTTCATTTGCAGTTCGTCGTGGCGGCATCCGCTTTCGATTGTGGACAATGTGGGCAATCTTGCTACATTTCCCTTCTCGAACTTCTGATTCCATGGAAAGAACAATCAGCATCTGTGAGATATAATATCCTGCGAGAAATGATTCCACGCGACTGACGCCTCAACAATGAACTTGTGGGACCCTGCGCTTGATGCCGCCACCTGAGCTACAGAGCATGTCGGTTCATTTGATAGGCGAAAGCCGTTGAGCAGCTGAGCTCTTGGCCCGTTTTGTTCTTTCTTTCTATCTTTTTGTTTCTTCGTTCTTTTGGCTCAACTCAGCTGTTGTGGCTGGTCGTCGTCTCTTCATCAGAGACCAGAGGGAAGAAAAACCAGGTGGGTTGCTCTTCCAGGTCTTCAGCCCCAAGAATTCCTTACACTTACACCATACAGCATACAGAATCCTTCTGTGTTCGGCGTGTCTTTGTGTCCTTCAAGGTCGTGGACCACCCAAATATCAACTTTGACAGGATCAATGCGTGTCTTTTCACGGTTTCTCGGCCCAGCGCACTTCAAAGTCGGATTCTGTCGCGCTGCCACGTTCCATTCTCTCCGTTGGGTTGGCTCTGAGCTCACATCACAGTGCGTTGGCGCTCACCAGCTCTTCAGATCATCTTTCAGCCACCACTCGAGCGCCAGCATTCCACCAACCTGTTTAACCAAATGACCAACTTGCTGCGTGGCGCGTGCGACAAGAAAGTGTGGCAGACGGCTGCTGCCACTGGTCTCGTCGCCGCGGCAATGCGCCAGTGGCTTCAGGACCAGTCGCAAGACCAAACCACCACCGATTCTCACAATCAGAAGAACACCATGCCCAGAGCCACAGAGTACTCGACTGCGGCACCCAACCACATCGTTCGCTGCTCGCTCAATCTCGCAACACGATGAATTCGCTCTATGAATACAACCGACCAGAAGGACAAGATGCCAAACAAGAAGATGCCGTGACCTTGGGCAAGTATTATATATACCTGTAAGGACAATCAACGTCCAAATATTCCATATCCATAACCCAAATAGCACAATAGACATCGAGCGGCAGGGCTTCGAAAGGAAACAAACGTTTGGCAGCTTGCCTTGACTAGTGTTGTGGACGCGGTGGAATCAGATCAAGTGTAGAGAATCCGTCATCGACAGGGAGCGCCCCGCGCTTTCAGCTCGTGCGCTCAACGCCACCTCTCCACCCTGAGAAGGAAAGGAAACGGAACGGAAACCGGAGCCAAAAGGGAGCAGCTTCAACCATTGTGTTTGTCTTTGGATACGATTCAATGCATCAAGATTTTCATCCTCTTCCACCCACGCCCCCTGCCAGCACCATGAAACTCTCCTTCATGCGACATCCAATCGGGTCTGTTTGGCAGCATGGGACGTTCTTCTCCGCTTCTCTGCAAAACTGAGTTTTGCACCTTTCAATCATGCGGTTTCTTGTCATTGGAAAGCGCGAGACTTTCCCGTCAAAACGGCCTCTGAATGGTTTCGTCAACGGGCGCAAACGAGAAGAACGTGATCCACACGGCAACCCACTGGAACCACACCGCAGAACGCATGAGCACGACGCTAACTGGGCATGTGGCTTCCTTTCTCCATCCCATTGCGGCACTTGACGAAGAAGACCAAATGATACTAGCAAATGGCTCGATCTGCTTGGATGTGCCTTTGTGGATCTCCCTTCGAACGATAGGGAAGGACGAACCTGCTGGTGATGTCCAGACGATTGAGCTCGTCGGATAAACCTCTCGTTGCAACAGTCTCATCCCCGCCAAAAGAAACCTTTTGACTCAAACCTGGCTACGCATCCTCATGAGCAAGACACCATTTCGCAACTTGGTTCTTCCTTCATCTGTCCAAGTAACCCATCCAAGCAGAGAACGCTCTCACCAGCCATCTCATCCCATCTCATGCCCATGGTTCAGAAAACGGAAATGGAAAAGCCTATCCGTTAGGTTCAATAAACCATCGCTGATTCGTTGATTTTGGACAATCTTGATGTGGGCCACATTCTCGTCATTTGTTGCAGCCAACAGTAAGAAGCCCAGCACAGGATCAGTGCCAGAATGTCGCGCAGCAAAGTGTGTTGTTTCCTTCTGATGTTTGTGCAATGGGTAATGCGATGGGATGGTTGGTTAAAGCACCTATGACATGTCATCAAACGGGATTGTAGGATGCCACCGTCGTGCTGGTGGACGCTGGTCCCTCCATGAACGAGTTGCTTCGAGAACGCAGCGCAGTGCAATTGAAAAAGGCCGTGGGCGAACAAACCCCCAACACCCGCTTTGATGCCGCCATGACGACCGTGCAGAATCTTCTGCAACAAAAGGTTAACTGAACGACATGTTGTTTGGAACAAGCCTCTGGAATTGACATCTCTTGCTTTGATGGCCACCCCAAGATGTTTTTCAAGCCAAAAGATGACGTCGGCATTGTCCTGTACGGCACCCCTGGTATGAATGCCGTTGCGTTCTGTTTACAAAGTGAAACGATTGACTGGTGATGGGGGAGTTGACATGTTGTGTTTTGGCTGGACAGAAACGGATAATCAATTGAATGAAGAACAGGGCGAGTATGAGAATGTTCGCGTGGTCGCTGACATCGCGCCGCCGACGCTAGCATTGTGCAAGCGACTGAAACAACTGCAGGCCACCGCTATCGAGCAACGTGATGAAGTCAAAGTAAAGTTGTCGATGCCTGTTGTTGTGGTTGTCGAAGTGTTAACGGAAGGATTGCTCCTTTTTGGGGGACCCAGGTGGATCTCTTGGACGGTCTCATTGTGGCACTCGATCTGCTCTTTCGGCACACAGACAAGAAGAAATACGAGAAGAAATTGCTGGTGATCACGGACGCCAGTGAGAAAATCCACGACGCGTCGGATGTCGAGTCCATCGTCACCATGATGCACCAGATGGAGGTCAAGCTCCAGATTGTGTGCGTGCCACGATCATCAACAAATGAATTAAGCGGAAACCGATCACTTACTCTACAGCGTCTGTTGGACATGTACCAGTGGTATGGACTTCTCAGTCATTAATGAAGATCAAGTCAAGAAGGAGCCAGCTGATGAAAGCACTTCGCTGACTCCGGCGCAAAAGATCAAAGTGTGTAAATGATCAAAGATTGATGGAGTCAAGTAACACATGACCTGATGGCTCCGTCCTCTTTTCTCTTTCTCTCTCTCTGCTGAAGGTCGAGAATGAGAAAATGCTGGTGTCAATTGCGACGGAAGTGAGCGGCAGCATCTCTTCGGTCTCGAAGAGAATGGATGTCATTGCGCAAGGCACCAAGCGGGTTGTTGCCCAGGTGACCAAGTTTCGTGGCAATTTGGAGATTGGGTAAGTGGCTTCATGGGCTTCACTTTGCAGCCAGATTTGTCCAACCCACGAAAAAATAACTACTGTTCTTGCAGCAAATCACTTGGAATCCCATTGTATTGCTACGTCAAGACCAAGATGGCGACTCTTCCTCGTATGCTAAAGGAATCCCAGGCTTCGTACGACAAGGACACGTTGGGCAAGGTGAAAATGGATCGACTGTTCCACTCACCAAGTAACCCCGACGAACAAGTTGCTCCCGAACGAAGAATCAAGGCGTATCGCTACGGCCAAGACAAGGTGCCCTTCTCGTCAGCAGATCTGGAGTCGTTCAAGTTGCAGACTGAAAAGAGTCTCAAGTTACTGGGCTTTGTTGACAAAAGCCAGTTGAACCGTTAGTAGATTTGACATGGCGTGGATTCCGTCGAACCTTGGACTCATGTGACGTGTGCATGCGGATGATGCTCTATTGCGTAGATGCCAAATTCATTGGAGCGACGGATGTCTTTGTAGCGGAACCTGAGAAGCCCAAAGCGGCAGAAGCCTTGGCGGCTCTTGTCAAAGCCATGGAATCACTCGAAAAGTTTGCAATTGCTCGCTTTGTGGCACGGAAAAACGCGGCACCGAAGATTATGGCTTTGATTCCTCGTGAGTGTTGGGCAATGTGCTGTCCGTTGGGTTCTCGACCACATGGTGATACCAATGGTATGACCTCAACCGTGTAGATTCACCGACTCCTCAAGACGACTACTTTTGCCTGTGGGGTCAGCAGCTTCCGTTTGAGGAAGACTTGCGAAACTATGAGTTTCGGCCACTGCAGGTTCCAAAAAGTCAACCAACGTCGGAACAACAAGCGCTCGCAGATCGACTAGTCGACAGTTTGACTGTCAAGAATGAGAAAAGCGCGTATGTACCAAATGGCTTGCGAGGGCTGATGTCAATGCCGGTTCTGAATGTTTGGTCTTCTCAATGCAATTGGGGGAAACAGCGAAGTGATCTCATGTTTCAATCCAGTGCTCATTCGCTTCTTCAACGCGGTGCAACTACGCGCGTTTGATGCGAATGCACCGATCCCTCCGCTTCCAAGTTACGTTGACAGGTCAGGTTTTCCATGGATGTTTTCATGTCACGCGTCTCTAGACTGTTAGCACTAACTTGTTTGCATTAGCGCCCTGAATCTGGACGAGCTGCGTGCCATGAAGATCAAAGATCTAGTTGAAGACTTTGAAAAGTCGTTTGGACTGAAGGAGGCCGTTTTGAAGGCCAAGGACCGTAAGCGAAAGACGTTTTGGAGTGACACGGCGACTCCAGCGGATGACCCAGTCAAGAAAGAAGAAGCAGACGAAAATGGTGGCGGTGACATTGTCGCTGGCGGGAACTCGGACGATGAGTTGGATTTGGAGGTGAGATACTCACTGATTGGAGCAAACCCACGAGCAAGCCATGTGTGTTGTGTCATTGACGGAGGCTGTGATGTAGGACTTGCTGGATGGAGAAACGGTGACTTCGGTGGGCTCGATGAACCCGATATCGGATTTTGAAGCTCTGTTGGACACGCGAAAGCCGTCGAATGCCCGAACCGGTGAGCTGTTTCGGTGTTGTCGCTGGATTGATGAAAGCATGTGACACTTCCTTGGCTTTTGATACAGCAACAAGCGGCATGGAGACCCAGATTATGAATTTCTTTGAGCATGGCAAGGATTTCTATCCGAAAGCCCTGCAATGTCTCACGCACTTTCGTAGACGAACTCCTGATGTGAGATGTGGGCTGTGGGGAGTGGTGTCAATGGTTGACGGGCTGACAAATGGTGGTGGTCCATAGATCCATTACTCACTGTCTTTCAATGAGTTTATGACCAAAATCAAGAGCCAGTATGAAGATACCAAGCCTGTGATCTGGGACGAACTCAAGCGGCTCAACCTGACAATTCTGAGCGAAGAAGAAGACTCGAGTCTATCGGTCACCAAGGCCCAGGCGCAAGTGTTTTTGTTTGGTGAGCCAGAAGAAGACGAACAGTCGACCCAAGCAGCCGCAGACTCGCTCTCGTCGCAGATTGAGCAACTGGAGCAAGAAGACGACATGTTTGCCGAGTTTGAGTGATTTAGGTCGCTGTTGGCACTCACGCAAGAGATTTAAGAGTTTAGCTCGTGTTGTGATTGGCTCCGAGGTTTTGACACCTGCAGGTTAAGTTTGTTTGGAGAAGCTGCTCAATTCATTGAATTGACGGACTGGCGGGCAGTTTTGGTTACCGCTCCTCCTAAACGGTAGGATCATCCAAGGTTGCCGTTGAGGTTTGGCACATGGCGCGGTCGCGCAGTTTGTGCTCGCGGACAGACGAACACTAGTTTGGACGCAAGTGAAATGGGCCAAACCGCCAGCATTTCACCGCGACGCCGTGCCGAGTCGGTCGCCAACAGTGCCTCCAGAGAGTCTGCTCAGAATCCCGGTGGCTCTACCACCACTGCTGGCACTGGCAACGACCCAGGGCAAAGTTCAACTGCCACCCTTTCCGGCCACAAACGCAGCGATTTGCGATGGAGTCGCGTCAGCATGAGCCAGTTGTACGACGAAACCTTTCTGGCCAAAGAGTTCAAGCGCTTTGAGACCCTGAATGCCTCTTGTTCCAAGCAAACCGCCACGGGAAACGCGTGTTCTGCCAACACGGGCAAAAGCAGTCGAGGACTCGGGCAGACTCCGCTCCAACTGCATTTGCTCACGCGAAAGCCAACCATGAAGGCCCGTAAAGAACAAGAAGACAATTTGCTGGACAACCCATCGAATGCTTTGGGTGGCACCCCCGATGACAACGACTCGATGCTGTGGAGCTATGACGATCCCAACAACAGCAGCAATCTCAGTGACGAAGAAAAACAACACTTAGAGATCCAGCGAGAGCAAGAGTTGCTTAATCGATTGTTTTTGCTGAGCGATTTGTCCCAGCCGCAGATTGTGATGTTTATGGTCACCAAGCTGCGCCAACAAATCGCACACAATTGCACAGTGTCCAATGCTTTTGATGAGTTTCTCGACTTTCGGCAGCTGTTGTTGGGCAAAATGATGGATTCCATGCAGTTTCTACAAGAAAATCACATTGGCCATCTCCGAAATACTGTCGCCATGAACCAAATGGTGCAACAAGCGCTTGACAAAGTGAATGCGAACCCGTCTACATCCCGATTCCCCATTTCCTCGAGTTCGACTCGTGGGCTTGCAACTTCCAGTGATTCGTCACTCAACTTATTGACGGGATCGTCGACCAGCAATGGAAGCGGCTTTATGAAATCAAAGGACAAGGCTACCCGAGAAGCAGCACTGGGAGTAAATGTGCTTTTGTGGATGTTGGACACACTTTTGAACGACCAAATCGCCACTGTGTACCACAAAAGAGACGTTCTAATGGAAACTGCGCCTTTAATTCAGCAGTTGGCACCACTTGCACTCGTGTCCAAGTCAAAGTCAACGTGTTCGCAGCTCAAGCCTTTCTATCTGATGGCTGCCCAACGATCAATAAGCTCAACCACTGCGAATCCCGTGCTTCTCACTCACCCCAGCGAAGCATTTGACTTGCTGGAAAGTCTGCAGCGATTTCTGATCGAGTGTTGTACTGCGTTTGGCTCATCCTCGAGCGATTTAGACGAAAAAACTCTTGCGATGAACTGCATTCTGCATTTGGCAGCTGCCAGAGGTTCCTTGAAAGACTTTTTGGTGGCCATCAAAGTGCTCTTGGTGATCGAGTCATCGACTAGCCAACAAGTGACCGCTGACTGTGACGACGAGAATGCTGTAGTGACAAGATCTGCGGGTAATGTGCTAACCATGAAACAGAAAATGCTTGATGCTGATCCACAGGAAATAGACGAAGAGGTCGCCGAAGCCGTCCGATTCACTGAAAGCGACCAGAGCACCGCGGAGCACCTTCAACAAAAGATGCGAATTCTGCTTGAGGAAACATCAGAACTTCGGGAGCAGAGCAATCTGAGGGAAGTCGGTATTCAGCCCAAGAAGAAGTCACGCGTCAAGAGTGCCAAACAGCAGCAGCAGCAGCAACAGCAGCAGCAACAACAACAACAGCATCAGCAACAGCAACAACAGGGTGTGGGACTTCATCAGCAAGTGGTTTTAGTACCAGTGAACAAAAAGGATGATACTCAAGCGCTGACAACTCTGGCATCCCTTTCAACAGACTTGAGTGAAGATTCATCAGCCCAGTTCCCTCGTCGTCGAACGTCTATTCCAAAGCTTGCACCAAGCCCATCGTTCAAACCTCTTCACGTGGTCACCATTCTCAAAGAATTGAATGATTGCCGAGCCACAAGTATGTCAGGTGCGCCAGGAATTTGTGGAAGTCCAACAAGAGCTGCCTGCTCGCGATCAAGAGCCTCCGGTTCTCGCTCCATGTATTCTGATTGCTGGAATGCCAATGTCAACCTGAATGAAGACGACGAAGATGAACCCGAGGTGTGGAGTTGTGGTCAAAACTCGTACGGTGAACTTGGTCATGGCGACACCACCACACGCAAGGCCTTCGAACGTGTGGAGACTCTCTTGCATAAAGACATTGTCCAAGTCTGTGCAGGCAATGAGCATACAATCGCCTTGAGCAGTGATGGACAAGTGTTTACTTGTGGATACAATGACAACGGTCAATGCGGACTTGGTGTGAGCACACGTATCAGCCAGATGACTGGTCTCACGCGTCTTCCTAATGACCAAGTGGTAAGTCAAATCCATGCATACAATGGTTGTGAGCACACAATTCTTGTCACTCAAGATGGAAGAGCAGCAACCTTCGGATACAACTATCGAGGACAATTGGGTCACGGAAACACCACCAGTGAGTTTCTTCCAAAGTTTCTTCGTGGGTTTGAAACCAGACGCGTACTGCTGGTCTCGTGCAGCTATTACCATACCATCATGAGCGTTTGCGAAGGCAATGGATCCAAGCAAAGCGTGTATTCGTTTGGTCGAAATGACTATGGTCAACTCGGTCATAACGACACCCTGGATCGCAAGTTTCCCCAACAGATCGAATGGTTCAACCAACCAGGAGATGGCAATGTCAGTACTGGTGCTAACGGCAACCCAGGGGTTGGCAGCAGCGATTCTTTTGGATATCATGTTGTGTCTCTGGCATGTGGCCAGTACCATACGATGGTGGTGACTGCCAACGGTCGTGTGATTGGATTCGGCAAGAATGACTACGGCCAGCTTGGTCTGGAGACCCTCGAGAATCAGTTGATTCCTATGCAAGTGACAGGAAATGGCTTAGAGAAACTCACTGCGCTGGAGGTCCGTTGTGGATACTATCACACCATTGTCTTGTGCAATGGAGCGCATCTGTACGGTTTCGGTCGCAATGATTATGGTCAGCTGGGTCTTGGCAAACCAAATGCGACAGCAAGCGCGAATCTTCAAATGCAACAACAACGCTTTGCCTCTCCGCAGCTAATCGAGGAACTCGAAAACAAAGAGATCGCCCGCTTTGCATGTGGCTGCTACCATACCATCGCAGTAAGTGAGAGTGGTATGCTCTACGTGTTTGGAAGAAACAACCATGGCCAATTGGGAACAGGAGATACTGTGGAACGAACATATCCTTTCGGTATCGATACGTTTATGGGCAAGCATGTCGTGATGGTGGCAGCAGGTTTCTACCACACAATGGTGCTCACGGGAAGCAAACATGAAGAACCTTGTGACTCCAGCGCGACTGTAATGAACGACACTGACGGCGTGGAGTCGACTAACGCAAGCATTGAGGCAAGTACGTCGTTTCATGTGGTGCTCGAAGACCCGTACTTCCAATGTGTGCTGGGCAACTTACCACCAGTTTCGGCCGCAAACGTTCAGAACCACAAGCACGAACTGGACGACTTTGAAGGAGATCGAGAAGAAGATGACGATCGTCGACGAAATGGTCGCGTTCCCTCGATGGTGACACCTGTTGTGCAACCAACCACCGTCAATTCCGTGGACGCAGCCATCCTTTTGTTGGCGCATTTAGATCGCCTCAGCCGTCCGTTTACTCCGAAACGGGGCATCTACCCGTCCATGCAGAATGCAAATCCACAAGCGCTGCAGTCCCTGCTGAATGCCAAGCGAAAAGTGGACTTTGCTGAGTCAATTGAGGGATGTTACCAACCGTATGCGATTCAAGTTGGCCGAGGAACCTTTGAAACGCTGTTGGCCATTATACAACACCTGGTTGCGAGGCGCTCCGCAGCATTTGAAAGGCCAAGAGGCAGTTCATTAAGTGATTCTAGTGCAGCCACCGACTCTCCCCGCGCCAACACGCAAGTGTATGCGCTTTGCGCTTGTTTCAGGATCCTTCAAGCAAACCTGGTGCAGTTGATTCGGTCTGGACTAGGTCAAATTGTTCTGATTGTTGGCAATCGATGTCCGCGAGGTACCGAGACCAATACGAATCCCAATCTGCACGAGATTGTGGATATCGCTAGCTCTCTGGCAAAATTGCGAGACGAACTAATGTCGTTGCTGTCCAAGAAGAGGAACTCGTTGTGTGGTGGTGAACTAAGCGAAGATTACGAGCGCAAGGTGATGGATGAGACCATGGAAACGCTAATGCTGGGTCTCGAGTTGTTTTTTCCGTGCAAGTGTTCTCAAGCACAGCTACTGTTTGGGCTTTTGGATTTGCAGGTCAAGCCCGTCGGAACTGAACAGAGCTTACCCGAGTGCTCATGCTGTTCCTGCGGATGGTGCGCTTCGACCAAATCCAAAGCGTGCCGTCGTTGGCAAGTGCTGGCGTATCGCAAAATGACCTTCGTGGATTTTCTTCTTCGTCGCATGGCAGAGGATTCTCTCCTGGCCAAGTACATTCCTATCGAGCACGGCATTGATGACTCGATGATGGAAACAACAGCAGTGGCGGCATCCAAGCCCAGTCAAACCGGCTCGATGTACTTTATCAGGCAAGTTTACTGTGCACTTCTTGAAAAGATCACTCACGACACTTCTCGTGCGCTTGAGGAAGTGACGAAAAACTCCAGCAAAAGTGCAAACTTTCGCAGCGAAGCTCTTGCACCTCCTCCCAAGGACCTCAAGAAGACAGGATCCTGGTCGAAACCTCGAACTACTGTATCTGGCAGTGAGATCATTGGGGAACCTATGGTCAGTGTTTTGATAGGCATTCAGAAGCATTTGGCAAGTTGGGCACTGCAAACCAAGCGATGGAAGTGCGAGTTTGGTAACCTGAAGTACGATCAAGGCATTTGGCTGCAGCAACTCGTTCAGAATGTGTTTCGTGTGACACCACAAAGCCATTCCAGTCGTGTTCCCAGTTCGTGGAAGTGCTTTGTCGAGTTTTGCGTTGAAGTATTGTCTCAGAGCGTTGCATTGCTGGTGCAAATCCAAGGCAAACAAAGCGATCGTCTTGCTACCACCAGTAGCAATAGCTTTACCAATGATCCTTCCTGGATGAACTTTCTCGGGTCGTCAGTCGTCAACAAGCTGCTTCCTTCACTTGTGGCATGCCTAATGCTGTTCAGCGAGCTTCCGGTGTTTGTGATTACACTTTTGCCATTCATCAAGGAGATCGCACGCGTTTTGCAGCTACTGAATGCACAGCACGAGCAGCAGCTACGTGAAGTTGAGCAAGAGTTTCTCTTCAAAGGAGCAGGCGGTAGCTCCAGCACCACCTCAACGGTGCTTGGGGACATTACGACGGGAATTAGCCAGAGTGGATCAACATCCGGTGCAAACACCAAGCCAGGCGGTTCGCTCGTGACGGACTCGTGTTTGCTGCCGTGGAACTTTCGACTGCACAAGGAGTTAGTGATTCTTGCAACGAAAATGAACATGACGCTGATAAGTGGTGACGCTCTCTTTGACTGGAGCGAAGATCTACATCGTCATCAGGACTTGGCATCATCAAGAGCAACAAAGACCAACCCTTTCTGCACTCGGTGGCTTGAAAAGAGTCGCTTGTTCCACGGGGGACTGCTTTCTCGAGTGATTCGTGACTCTTTGAATACTTCAACGTCGCCTCCGACAATGACTAGCGGATCGCTCACTCGAATAGTGCAGCACACCCCTCTGACCACCGAAGTGCAAGTCAAGTTGTCGAGCGGAAGCCATTTTGCTTTGCATGGGATCACGTGGAATGGCATCGAGCACGACTTTTTCGTGATTCTTCCACCACCGTCTGCTTCTTCGCCAACCATTTGCGACTATGGGAATGGCGTGGCACCTGCCAACGATGCGAGAACGAACCAACCTGTTGCTCTCAGTAACAATCATGAGCAAAACTCGACGGAGACACCAGCGTCGGCATATTGTATCCATTCTCTGGAGAATTACCTGCGAATGGTCGAGCTTAACAAAGTTCGAGCCTTCTTGCTATGTATGACTGGAGCTGTTGCAGCGGATGGGAAGGACACCACCGCCATTCCACTGAGCTTCCTCTACCGCAAAGCTCAATCCTTTTGCAGTTGGATTCGTGAAGTATACGCCAAGACCGACGCTTCATATCGAATGATTCTTCGTCAGCTCACTCAGAAATCCAAACTCCCGCAGTCTACCACTTCTACAAGCTTGCAATCTGTTCAGATGGAGCTTCAAATGGAAAACGCAATGTTTGCGACTCTGTTGTATCACGAAGGGCTCACAATTCCGGCTTTTCACTTTGCAATGACGCGGGTATCCAACAACAACACGGCTTCTCCACCACCATTGGCTTTTCGTATCCTTTGGAAACTCGTGGCGGAGATGACGCGTAGTTTCTCCAACAAAAAGATGCTGGTGAAGAATGCATCTACCGACCCGCCGACTGCTTCTGTTGGTGACGCAAGTCCAACCAAGCAATCACCAACAACCGCTGAGGTAGAAACCACCAGTGCAGCTGACCAAATCGCGGGTTTGCAGCAAGCCTTGCTGTTGCGGTGCGAGTTGTTGCTGCAAATCATGCCGATGAACCACCATCACTCCAGAATGCCTGCTCAACATCAAACGTCATGGTTTTTTCCTGCTCAAGACATGTGGTCGATATCTTCTTGTCACGAGTTTCAACGGATCTCACCGCCCGTGGCACCATCAAGCGGTAAAGGTGAAGAGTTTCACAGACCAATCTCCATATCGGCATCATCTTCTGCTCTCTACTCATCTCACAACTTACCATTTCTTCGAGCCTTTCCTCGATCAAGATGGAAGCGTGTTCGCATGCGATTTCACGTGATGGTGCGATGGAAGAGTTTTGTCAAAACATCAAGAGCCTTGTCCACGAGTGTGGCTAGGATCGGTTCTCGATCCCAATCGACCAGTCGCCTTGGCGACCAGAGCGAAACTGGTCTCGAAATCCTCGAATTCGTCACAGATTACGGATGCACACGTAGCCAACTGTGCCATATGACGTTTGAACTGCTGGATCGCTGTCGCCGAGCCAGTACCCGAACCATGGGGTTACGAGGACTCATGGATCTGTTCGCTTTGTTTTCATTCGATTCTATGAAGGCCGATTGCTTGAACCAACTTGGGAATGGCTTCTTGCAGACCAAGCTGCTCTCCGCCAGTCAGAATCTCTACGGCATCGGGGCATTTTACGCCGATTTACTCTACAACGCCCAGGCAGACTGCATGGAACTATTGATGCAGCAGCTGCGAAGTTTTGAAGTCCACTTGCCAACACTAGCCACGCTCCCGTGCCTGTTGAGTGTTCTAAAGTGCTGGGGAATTGATTTACATGCCCATTGGTTTGAGATTGTGGATGAAGTCCAACTGTTGCGGGTGCTTCGCAGAATCTCCAATCAGTTGGTCCAGTTGAAATCACCACTTCGCGCGCTGGGATCGAATGGAAGTCAAAGCGACTTGACAAGAAGCTTGGACGGAACAAACAGTAACGTGTTGAGTGAGTTCAAGGTGAACCAGCTTCAAGAAACGCTTTGGTCATTGTTTCGACTCATTTGCTGTCAGTTTGCAGTTCAAACCCTTACCGTTGATGGAAAACTGTTGGTCCCAGTGACCCCGTCGCTCGTCGAATCGTTTGACGTGCTGTACGAAGACGCCCAGGAGGCTTTTCAAAAGTCCCTTCTTACTACGGATAGCAACAAGCTTTCAGATACGGCAGATCCTGCCCGGCCTTCCGGTTTCAGTTCACAGACTTCCTCCCAGAGCTCTCGAAGAAGCGTTGAAATAATCAGCAGTCCTCAGAAGATTTCGTTTCTGAGCAAGGGCTTGGATTTCTACGTCTCGGAACAGGGACTCACCGCAGCACCACCCAGCGGAGTTGGGAATGTCAGTGCCTCGAATGTCGCTCCCACTCTGACGTGCAAAGCCAGCGAGTTTAGCATCAGTAGTTGGCTCTTTCTGCAGTCCAGTTCGGCGATGCAACTGCAAAACAACTGCCTGGTGTTCTTCCGCGGAAGTGTCAACCAAATGGCGCCATTTGTTCTTTTGGTTGGCGAAAAAGGAGTGTTGCAGCTTGAAGTGGGTGTGTTGATTGTGGTGCAGTCGGCAAATGCTTCAAGTTCGTCTCTCAATGCAGGTGTGTCGTCCGGGAAAGATCGTCACGTGTTTCTTGAAAGACTCGTATCCAAGACAATCATGCCACTCAACAAATGGATTCACATTGCGATCGTTCACGAAGCGGCCAAACTTCGGTTGTATGTGAACGGCATATTGGACAACCAACGGGTGCTTCCGTATGGATCTCTTCCGTTCGAGTTTACTCTGTCTCCAAACCTTCCGTTTCATTTTGGTCGTGTTCAAGGCGGATCAAATGGTGTACCTGTGCAACAAGGCATGGAACAACTCGAGACATTGCTCATCGGTAACAAGCTTGGCATCTTTGATGGCTTTCTTGCCCATTTTCGCTTTCATCATCGCTGTTTATCTCCGATCCACGTCCGCATCGGGTTTGACGAGAAGAAGCCTCTGGAAACCAGTGTTGGCGACCAATTGCTCTATGAGATTTGTGGTGTGTTGATGCCGCTCGCCGGTGCTTCGGAAGCGGTCATTCACTTGACTAGCGCCAAATGGCTCAGCTTCCTGTGGACGGTCTTTTTGTCGGGGTCGTTTCGTGTTCAGCAAGCTTTGTTGAGGGTTTTTCGTGGATTGTTTGGTGTCTTGACGCCTGCTCAAGTCACGGAGATGCTCTTCCCGGACCAGAAGAAAAGCGATTTGTGGGGGTTTCTGCCAGGTTATCCTCTCGTCATTCAACAATTGGTGCGGTTGCTTGGGTTCTCTGTCTATCGACCTTCATTAGTGTTCGAGGCGCCAGCTGACACATCTGAAATCGTGGTCTTACCAAGCCATCTGGGCTTCCCAGTCCAGATTCTCAATGGCAAATCCCAGCATCAGTGGAAAGAAAGCACCGATGTGCTCGGCAATGGCGCACTGACCAATGAGGTTGCGCTTCTTCTTCAGTTTTTGTATCTGAAAGAGAAGACCCATTGGCACAAGCCAATCCATCATACCATTGAGGCACTGCTGCATCAAGCAACCGTTGTCAACACACAGGACCTACCGCCCAAGAAGCTCTTCCAGATCAACGACGTGTTTGTGAGCCAACACGAATTGGTCCAGGCTCAGGCGATGGGGTGTTTGTACACGATGAATGGCATCGTGGAGTTTCTTCGAGTTGGTGCCACCAGTGAATTGGTCGAGACTGGTGAAATCGCCAAGGTTCTCTCACTCAACGTCATGCATTCCACTGCTGTGGCCATGAGCAACGAAGATCCTAGCAAGACCCCTCCCGAGTCAAGGCTTGTGGCAAACCTGGTTTTTTGCAAACGAATGCATCACGCAACTCAAGAGGTCAACATGCAGTCGCCACTTCCACTCTCACCAAGAGGCTCGTGTCTTTTTGAATCCCCACACGATGGAGCACGACGTCAGTTGCCACAATACAGTTATGATGGGTGGTACGAACAACTTGCCAACTCTGGCTGTCAGAGTATCGAGTCAATCGTTTTTCAGTTGAATAGCGAACAGCTGCGCTCGTCCAATGCATTTGGAACCCATGAAGACGGTGGTGCATCTGCTCAAGAAGCTCTTGGAGGTTCGTTCCTGTGCCCGACCAACACGACCAACACAATGACTGCAAGTGTAGTGGAAACAGCAACTCCACTTATCGCTGCCAATTGCTGGTTTGCATTTGATGAGAGGTTACTCGATTGGTTCGAAGCCATTCACTCCAACAGCAAGCCAGCAGCACCATCATCGCCGTGTTCACCTGCGGAAGAATGCTCTCGCCGTGTGCAATTGCTCTACCTGAGTTTACAGCATTGTTCGAGCCTGAAGAGCATAAGCCAAATGGTCTGCAAGTCTTCTGGTGCCCTCAAGTTTCTTCGAAAGCCTACGCTAGTGGAAAAAGTACTGGAATTAGCTCTGCAGTCAGAGGCCTCGGAACCCAAGAGTTTAGAGGAGGAATCGCTGTGCGCGGATGTGGCCGCCTTGATGCAAGGGGGCAGCTTCGGACTTGTCGAATTGGAGCAGTGGGTCTGGATGGTGCGTAGAAAACTCCATCAAGTGCAAATGGAGTTGCGTGAGCAGCTACACGATGAGATCTCAAAGCTCAGTGAGTGTCGTGGACAACGGCGAAAACTATCTGTGCGAGTCGAGAGCACCTGCGGATCAGCTCTTGTTCAAGATCCTGCACAGAGTCGAGAGGGCGTCGAAGACCTGCTGGATCTCAAACAATCATGGACAGGGAGCAACTCGAGTCGTGTTCAAGCGGCAGAAGAGTTCCACGACCAATCCCCAGATGACAGCATGGACCTTCCCCGAGCAGAACCAATAAGTGGGGAAGATGACCTAGAGGATCCGGTGGACGATGAAGATGGTGACGAAGAAGAAGACGCTGAAGAAGAAGAAGGTGACGAAGAAGAGGATGAAGATGCTGAGGAAGAAGACGATGACGAGGAGGAAGAAGGTGAAGAAGAAGAAGGTGACGAAGAAGAGGACGAAGATGCTTCCAGTCGTCAAGCGTACGTGGAAGAGCTCATGTTGATGGGATTTCCGGAAGACTGGTGTGTGATGGCACTCAAACAGACGGAGAATGATATCGTTGGTGCTTCGGCATGGATCGTGGATAATCTGGAGTACCTCAGTAAGCTTCAAAACTCGCTTGACAAGCAGCGTGAAGCAGAAGAAGAAGAGGCAGCGAATGCCAACTTCAGTGACGAAGAAGACGATCAAGTTGTCAATGACTCTGCTGTCCCCTCGCCTGGAGATTCCATACAGGATCCAAATGACGCACAGGCATCGTCAGGAGAATCCAAGCCAAGCGCCAGGCAATTGTACGCGCAAAAGAGTGACAAATCTATCAACGTTTCAGCATCAACGGCATCGAAAAGCTCTGAGACTCCTCCCCATGTCGCTTCTTCCGTTTCAATCCCTCGGTCAGTTGAGAACGGAGGAGGAATTGTGTCTTTGAACGAAAAAGAGATGGCTCGAAAGGTGTTTGGTGAAATGTACTTCCCGTTTGAAGAAGGTGGCTTCGAGTTCAACATACAGAACTCTGCAAATGTCAATAACTCCACGCGATCTGTCGCTTCTGGAGCTGCTGTTTTGAATTCGGCTTCATCCTTCTCGAGCAATGCAACTGCTTCATCGGTTCTACCTGTCCCAAGTTGGAACAGTTTACTGCCAAAGTTGCAGCGAATGCTTGAACAAATGGACTTCCCTTCACTGTTTGCAACTCTGATCAGTTACGAGAAGCAGCTCCAAATACTATTTGCCCGTCAGATTATCTGCAATCTCTGTTGTCATTTTCGTCGGAAGCCAGGAGCTACAAGCATGACTTCGACCTCCAAGCGACCAACATCTGCGTCGACTTTGTCAACGGACCAAGAGGAGTTGATGTGTCAGTTTCTGCGAAGCCATTTCGTGGATTATCTCGGCTTTCTCAAGTTGGTTTTGCTTCGTGGACAATACAAACAACTCGATGCACTTGCGATTGTCAACGGTCGATTGCAACAGACTTCGCTGGACAAAGTGATGAAGCAAGCCCTTCAAGTTTGCTTCTTTCATGAGTACTCCAAAGCCAATGACTCTCAACAACATCAGGCACAATTGAGTGAACAACTGATTGAATTCTGCGTTCAGCAAATGGAAAAAGCCACAACCAACAAAAAGTATGAGGCATTTTTGTGGACCCAGCGTGATCTAAATGCTCGGAGAGACAAAGAAGCGATGGAGGAACCCTGCATTGAGCTGGCTTCCTGGCTTTTGAACGTCTTTGTGGGCAGGATTCTGCAAAATGCTGGCGAGCCACTTGCATGTGGCAGTCGCGCATATTCGCCGCGAAGTCTCTCGACACAGATGATGACCAAAACGCTTTCTCGAATGAAAAAATGCCTCGTGGTTGGGACTAACCTGCCACTGAAATGCATCGTTTTGCACGGAATGAGTCGCTTGGTGTCGTGTGTTTCTGACTTGTCGACGCGCAAGCAGATAATCGTTGACGCTCAGCTCCGGTATGAAGAGTTTCTCCATGCAGCGTATCTCCGGCAAATGCGCGAAACGGTGCAGCATCGCCTGCTGTTCTCGCTCTACCTTCAAGCGTATGTTGAGATCTTGCTGCTACTCAAGCCTCTTGTCGGCGTCGATGCTTCAACGTGGCGAGTTTCTGGATCAACTGCAGACTTGTTGGAGTTGACGAAAGCCAACCCGAACTCGAAGGCGGTGTTCATGTTTGACCGTAAGCGATGTAAGAGTGCTTTGCTTCAGTACAGCGACGATGGGTTGAGTGTCACGTACAACGGAAGTGAAAGCTGGAAGACGGTCGTTGCAACCCAGGGGTTTGTCGTTGGCCAGTGTCAGTGGCAGGTTCGCATCGACAAATCGAGTTCATCGTATCTGTTTGTGGGCATCGCCAGCCAGCGGGCGAATCTTGACTCTTTTCTGGGCGCCGACGACTTTTCGTGGGGGTTCATCGGTGACAAAGGGCTCTATCATCAACGCAATCGCGTGAGAACGTATGGCGAAACCTTTGGCGAAGGCGACGTGATTGGCATTCAGTTGGATTGCGAGAAAGGCACACTCAGCTTCTCCAAAAACGGCAACACGTTGGGCATCGCGTTTGAAAACGTCGTGGGCCAAGTGTTTCCAGCCGTGGCTTTCTACTCTCGGCATCAGAAAGTGAGTTTTCTCAAAGAAGGCTTTGAAGGGAACAACTCGACAAGCCATTTGTGGGCAAATGCGTTGAATGAGAGTGTGCTGGCTACTGCATCACGTCCAAAAGACTCAATGGTCGACCGGGCCCAAGAACCACCATACGGCTCCATCCAGGAGTGCCTGGTAGCGTGCGAGATCATGCATTCACTTTCGTTCACCCAACAGTTTCCCAGACTACCGGCCACTACATCAAAGCCCTCGTTGATGGATCCAGGAAGAAGTTCGTTGGAGTTCACTCCCGAGATACTCGACAAGGCGTTCGACGTCTACAGACAATGGGCGATGGGCAAGCAACGGTTTGTACCGACAAAGGCTGGATATGGAGTCTGGGTGGAAACGGATGAAGCTCGCTGCGTGGAAGCTGCTGGCGTCAGACCCAATGAAAAAGTGCGAACACCTCGTGGAAATGGCATCGTTTTGGGAGTGTTGGAGAACCGGGTCTGGGTGGAATTGGAAGGGGAGACGCCTTTGCACGGGTGTTGGTTTTGTCATCCTTCCAAGGTGCGATCTCTTGTCGGAATTGGCGCAGCAACTGAAGGATCCGAGAAGATTCCCAGCAACATTGCCTTGAATGCTGACGCAGGAGCTGGTCACAGTTCAACCGTGGCAACGAACGCTGACCCTGGCGCTGGTAGTGCCTCGATCATGAGTCGTGAAGACTTTATGAGAAATGCAAGGGATTCGAGGTGGAAACAGCAGTTTGATCCGGTACTTGTCAAATCCCTGAACGATTTCTGTGAGAAAGCGACCCTGTCGAAACATCTCGTCTGGAATCTCAGCATTCAGGAGACGCTGGACGTGGTCAGGAAGGGCGGCACGACCTCCAGTAGCTCCACGTCCGCCTCAGACCCTTTCCAGTCACAACTCCACGCGATTCTCCATCTTGCGAGCAATGTGGTGATTGCAAGACTCGCACTTGTGCGGCTGCTCAATCTGCTGTTGAATCGTCGGTTGCTCGCCTTTTTTGACTGCAGCTGGCACTACTTCGCCAAGAAAACCCACTCGACCAGCAGTTTGCTGCCCGTTCAATTGCTATCGCAAGCGCGTCATCTTGTGTTTTGGCAGATCAAAAGTGAGTTTGTCGATTTGCTCATGCTCAAAACGGCGACGATGCCGCGAAAAGCAGAAGATGACTATGATTATCCCTCGGAATTGCCGCAGCTGGTGGTGAACCGAGCGCGAGCAGCCTGCGCACGCAATGGCAACAAGACCCTGGCGCAGAAGCTTCCTTCCAGCTTGTTTGGTCAGTCGTTTGAACAGCTGCATTTTCTGCCCAACAAGCAGCTTCGAATGGTGTACTCGCATCCAATGGATGACACGCAATTGCGATGCTTCAAAGTGAAATTCGAAGGCGAAGGGGTGGACGACTATGGCGGCCCCTATCGCGAGTTTTTCTCCCAGTTTTTCATGGAGCTTCAAATGCTGCAGGAACCTGCTGGGTCCTCCGCGTCATCCTCTGCATCTTCTCCCGAAGGTTCCTCCGGTTCGGCTTCGGGTTCCTCGCAGTCAATCGCTCGAGGGGCAGGTACTTCCACGACACCATCGACAATGGAACCGTTTCTTCCATTGCTGCTGCCGAGCCCCAACTGGCGGAATGGCGTGGGCTCGAGTCGTGAAAAGTTTGTGTTGAATGGACAATTACTGGGCATGTCCCACGACGACATTTTCGCGCAAATGTTTGTGTTTTTCGGTCAAATGTTGGGCATTTGCATCCGCACTCGCGTCTGTGTGCGACTGGATCTGGCCACTTACATCTGGAAGCAACTCGTCAACTCGGAGGACAAGCAGCAACGTGATGACGGCGATGGAGGAGACAAGAACCAGAAGGAGGAGGAAGAGCACGAGATTGACGACCCCGAGGGCCTGGAAGCGCAACTGAGCGATCTCAAGGAAATCGACTTTGTGTGTTTTCAACTGGTGCAACGGCTCCAAACACTTCGAAGTCGATTCCAGAGGGCCACAAGCCAGGAAGAAAAGGCCTCGTTGGCCATTGAACTGGAAGCCATGGATCTCAGCTTTACGACGTTCCTGTCGGATGGAACGAGCGTGGAGTTGGTGGCGAATGGCAGTGAGATCCCCGTGACGATGCACAATGTGGGTCGCTACTTGCGTCGCATGGTCCACACGCGATGGAAAGAGAACCAAAAGCCACTTGCGTTGATCAAGAAGGGCCTGAGCATGGTGCTACCCGTGACCTGTCTACACGTGCTGACTTGGCAGGAACTGGAGAGTCGGGTCGTGGGCAGCGAAGACATCGACGTGGAATTGCTACGAGCCAACACGGAATACGACGAAGACATTCATGAGAAAGACGAGTTTGTGCAGCGGTTCTGGCGTGTGCTGAGCGCGATGGAGCCAAGTGACAAGACTGCGTTTCTTCGCTTTGTCTGGGCACGTTCTCGGCTTCCAGTCGGTGGTCTGCAGTTCCATCAAAAGTTCAAGATCCAGGCGGCCACTGCATCTTCTTCCACGCCCACGACAATGAGTGGCTCACCGAACGCCGCGTCGCCAGCTCCTGTGCCAGCGCCGTCATCTTCACCTTCGCTTGCGGCATCACAACCAACAGCCATTGTGACGTCTGTTGAGACTGCCAATGATGTCACTGCCGCATTGAATGACAACGCCAGCAACGGGCCATCGACGTCAGGTGCGGTACCAACTTCAACAACGAGCACACCGCCAACTGCGCCAGCGTCAGCTTCCACGCTGGCGCCGACGCCGCCGTCTGCTTCCGCTTTTGCCTCGAGCTCTAGCTCTAGCTCGAGTTCACTGGCCCATGACATGATGCTCCCAAAGTCCCACACATGCTTCTTTGCGCTTCAATTGCCTCGCTATTCCAGCGACGCCATCTGTCGCAAACAAATCCTGTATGCCATCCACAATTGCGTCGAAATGGACGGCGATTTCCGCCTGGCCGACACGGAACTGACCGGCTGGAGCGAGATCAATCCACACGATGCGTTGCGCTTCTAACTAGTGCTTCTTTCCAGGACACGAAGAGAAGTAACAACCAAAGAGGCGCCACAACAGCACCGCGCTATGTGCAAACAACGTGTTCGTTGAGGATGGGATCCGATCGTCTACCAAAAGCAAAGTCATCTAGTTATTGGGTCTTCTTGCGCTCCGCGGTGCTGCTGCTGTCCGACAAAGTGGCCGACGAGGTGCGGTGACGCTCGGGGCCGACGGGTTTGTTGAAAAAGAAGAAATACACCGTGGAGGTGACGACGAGTACACTGAGGGCAATGATCCAGGCCCACTTGATATGAGGTGGGAACGGCGCAGTGAACATGCCGCGACCATGCTTCATGCACACGAAAACCTCGGTAGTGACAACCGCGAGACCCAGCCATGCGCGTGGACCAACCTTGCGCACAGGCATGTGGCCGTGGTTCTTGCGATAGATGGTGAAGGTACAAAAGATGTAGTACTCCGCAACGGCATAGCTTCCACCGGAATACTGGATCAACAAGCGGACGACGTTCAGGTAACTCGATGGTGGCACCCACAACACCGTCTTGAGGAAGAACGAGGTGAGCATCATGGTCGAGATCACAAACACCATGGAGAGCACGCGCCAAAAACGCTCGGCGTTACGAAGCATTTTCCAGTTGTATGCGAGCCAGTAGGCCGGCATGAATTGCTCCACGGCGCGTTTGGCTTTGCCCCGGAAGCTGTATTTGTTAAGTCCGACCCAGTTGAATCTCTTCATCTCAAACCAACGGCACACGCGCATACCCAAATAGATCCCAGCTGCGTTGCACATGAGAATATCGAGAAAGATATGGTCCCACCAACACTCGTTGAAATTGGGCAGCCAGTGAGCAAATGTGATTTCGTAAAACTCAAACATGATGCTGAGCGCCCAGCACACAATGTAACTCCGCAACATGAGTGCGCCGACAAACCAACCGACAAAGTGCATGATCACAAAGCGGTCCAGAATGGTGTTTTTGAGGTTGATGAAGTTGGATTCCGGGTTCTCCGGGGTGTACAGACGACAGTCGGCTGCATACGAGTCGTCGTGGAGTTTGTGGCCGAGTTTCGCGTCGAAATGGGTCATGAATTGACGCGCATCGGGGGTATCAAGGAAGAGAATCACAATGAGCCACATCTCGTAGAGAATGTACGTGCCCGTGACCAGTCGCCACACCACTGGATGCGGACGCACAAAGTGGCCATCGGGCAGTTGCAACGCGCAATACACCAAAAAGAAGAAACAGGCAAAGAAAATGCCGCGTTTCAAGTCCTCGCTCTGGTGTGAAGTGGCCTGGGCACTGTCTTGCACGGTGGGCTCGTCGGTCCACGGGTACGCGGCGTAAAACAGATACGCCATGAGCACAAACCCACACGTCAAGGTGCGTGGTTTGAGGCTCCATTGGTCTTCGTATTGCTCTTCGTCCACCACGACTACTTCTTCGCCGTTGATTTTGTTTTGTTTGGCCAATTGCTCATGCACCATCCGTTGTTGTTGCTGTTGCTGGCGATGTGCTTGTTGGGAGCGAGCTGCGCCGGAGGCCCCACCACTCAAGTCATCGGCTTCACCTTCGTTGCCGTAGACAGCAAGGTCGGACAGTTTGCGGATCCGCAGCACTTGACGTTGTTGTTCCTCGATGGTGAGCATTTCCTGTTCGTCGCGTTCCTCTTGGACCGTGCGCACATGGGGCGGCGTCAACGGCGATTCCATCGTTGTGTCTTCTTGACTGACTGGCTGGCTGGTTGCTTCTCTGCTCCAAAAGGAATAGTGAACTGATTACGATGTCGTGTAGTACTGTACTGGGGCGGACAACAAAGAAACCTCTACAAAGTGATGATCACACGTCAACTTGCCACTTGCTGAGCATCAGGGTATTCGGTTTCACAGTGCAGCCCCAATGCTGCCAGGTATCGAGATGCAGAGAGAAAGGTGCATCGTGTCTCGTCGATGTATGCATTGTCGGAGGTCCTGGTTTGATTGGTGAGTGGCATACCGCGTCGAAACGGCATTGCCCAGCTCGTCACTCAAAAGCAGTCCGGCCGTCCATCAAATGAGTGTTTTGTTTGGCAAACGACGTCGCAAAGAAACCGAACAGGCACTTGCGAGTTCTCTCGAGGCGAGGGACGTCGTGAAGGCTTCTTTTGCCAACGAGGTGGCCAACCCGAACGACCTCCCGACCGCCACTGGCTCCGCCTCGAAAGCCAAAAAGCACAAATCCGATGGCTCGGCCACGTTGACCAGTGAGTCCTTGGGGTCGTTTCTCGCATTGGGTTTGGATCCCTGGATCGTCAAAAAATGTGAACTCGTGGGCATCTGCCACCCGACTCCCGTCCAGGCACATTGCATTCCCCCTATTCTTCACGGTCAAAACGTCTTGGGGTGCGCTCAGACTGGCTCCGGTAAAACTGCAGCCTTTGCGTTGCCGATTCTTCATGCCCTGAGCAAAGATGTGTATGGTCCATTTGCCGTGGTGTTGACCCCGACACGAGAACTCGCCTTTCAGATCGCAGACCAGTTTGCTGTGTTGGGAAGCTCCATGGGCATCCGCTGTTCCGTGGTGGTGGGCGGCGTGGACATGCTCAAACAAGCGCTTGAATTGCAGCAACGTCCGCACGTGATCATTGCCACGCCTGGACGACTTCATGATCATTTGATGCGTCCGAATCCGCCCAATCTCGCGTTGATCAAGTTTTTGGTGCTCGATGAAGCCGATCGACTGCTGGAATCGTCGTTTGCCAAAGATCTGAGTTACATTCTCGACTGCCTGCCAGCGAAGCGACAAACGCTTTTGTTTTCCGCCACCATGACCAGCCATTTGGGTCGCTTAGAGCAAATTGGACTGGACGAGAACTCGACAGGCGCCGACATGTTTCGCTTTGACGCGACCCCGGCTTCGGCCATCAAAACCGTCGAGACTCTGCAGCAGTTCTATCTCTTCATTCCCGCGCAAGTCAAGATGACGTACTTGATGTACGTGATGTCGCTGTTGGATCCGAGCGCGTCGTCCACGGCCGAAGACTCGGAGCAGCCGAAGCGCAAGAAGAAGATCAAAGGCAAGCATACCAATCCATTGATCCCAGTCGACAAGCAACCGGCAGACACCAACTCGATGATTGTGTTTGTCGCGACATGCCATGCGTGCGAATTGGTTGGAGAAATCGCACGTCAAATGGGTATCATGAGCGTGCAACTTCACTCGTTGATGAGCCAGAGCCGACGGCTGGCGGCATTGGGCAAGTTCAAGAGTGGGGTGTGCAATGTGCTGATCAGCACGGATGTGGCGAGTCGAGGTTTGGACATTCCTGAAGTCAGTCACGTGCTCAACTACGATCTGCCACGTGATTCCGATGACTACATCCATCGAGTTGGGCGCACAGCTCGTGCCGGAAGAGGCGGCCAATCCGTTTCGTTTGTGACCCAACACGACATTGCCTTGTTGCATCACATTGAAAAGCAAACGGGCAAAGAAATGGCCAACTACGAAGAGAACGCACCTGAGAAAGACGTGTTGAAGCTGTTGACCGACGTCACCACCGCCACGAGAGTCGCGAAAATGCGGCTGACGGAACGCGGATTTGATGAAAAAGTGCAGAACCGTCGCGAAAAGAAGCGGCAGCAACAGCAACAGCAACAGCAAACGAAACCAAAAGCGTCCGGTAGCAAAGTCAAAGCCAAAAAACTAGATTGAACACCCACCACAATCGCCGTGGAGGGTTGTAACTTTAACGATGTGATTTTCTCTTGGAAGAAGGAATGCCTTGAGGTGTGGATGCGTTTTGCTCCACTCACTGTTGAGCTTCTTGCTGTTCTTGTTGCTTCAACTGGGTTGCAAGAATGGAGAGTTTTTTCTTGACGCGATGGCCCATCCACGCATCACGATGCTCATCCGGCCGGCGCAGATCTTTGAATGGCTTTGGTGGATTGCGGAGCAGCTCTTCAGCCTTTTGTTCCCCCTTGACAAGTCGAGGATACCAGAGCTCACGCAGCTGTTGACGCTCCGACACCGTCATCGCTCCTTTGGCTTCGGGGCACATGTGAAACAACTGGAGAATCACCATGCCCGTCGCGACGTTGAGGTTGAGCGAGTCTGCGAAACCGTGAATGGGCAGATACACTCGTTTGGATGCTGCTTCCAACATGATCTGTTGGATTTCACAGGCATGAGGTGGAGTAACCATGTGTCGATTGCTCCTGCCAGAAACTCACCTTGCTGACGCCATCCGTCTCTCGTCCCATGACGATCGCCAGTCGTTCTGGCACTTGAAGTCTTGAACTTTCCAACGAAACAGCCTGCTGACTGAGATCGGTTGCCCAAATCTGCGGATGCCAGCAGTGGTGAGACTCGTCGTTTTGCAGCACATTCCAAGTGTACGGAAAGGTCATTGCGTACCTCGTAGCCCATCTCCAGCAACGCCTTGACACAGGCTTCTGAGGTCTTGAAGCGATGAATGGTGAGCCATTCCGTAGCTTGCTGCATTAACGAATTCCAATTTCAACTACATCAGCTTTGCTCGATGTAGCTACCCTGGTTTGCATCTATTACCCGCGAAATCCGGCGACCACTTTGTTCCTTGTACATCAGCGGCTCCACAATGAACACGTGCTGGATGCCCATGCACTCAGCTGTGCGATGAATTCCCCCCACAAATAACTAATCAGCGCGATCGAAATTTACCTCCAAGCGACACTGGAGATCACTGGCGCACCTGTTCGCAGCACGGCTTGTTGATTGAACATATCGCAACTGGATTCGAGCACCAACACAATGCGCGAAGTGCGTCGACTCAGGACTTGCATCCAAAGCGCATTACAGTGCATCAGTATCAAACCCAGCAGCTGAACATGACAGCTTTTGCAGCACAAACAGTGATTCTTTCCAACCTGTTTCTGCTTTCATGATTCGTCGAGGAATGGCATTGGTGTCGCAATCGATCACTTGGTTGTTGTCGTGGGTCGAATCCACTGGCTGCGAAGGCTGCAACGGATTCTGCAAACGATAGTGCCATCCTTTCCACTTGGCTCTTGCTTTCCACGCGTTTTGATACGCCAACACACAGGTCAACGTGGCCATCACAACCACGCCATCCCGCCAAGTCACCAGCACCATTCCTCTTCTTGATCAGTTTGGTCGAATCAGAATCAGATGAGCTCTGAGTCGTTTTGGTGATCTGTTGGGGGGATGTAACGGTTCAAGATAACAAAGCAAACGGATCACTTGTCCACGCATGTTGGGAGCTCGTTTCGTCTCTTTGGGAACTCCCTCGGAAATGAGCCAACGCAAAATGCAGCTGACCTCGAAACGAGTCAAAAGACCTCGAAATGGCATCAAGTCGGACTCTGGACAGATCGAGAATGCAGCACTCAAGCGCTCGTTGGGATCCATTTGCTTTGACAAAGTGCACGCGTCCTTGTTGGATCCTTCCAGCTGGAGTTGTAACACATGTGACACCACAAAATCGCTTTGGGTGTGTCTGACCTGCGGAAAGTTCTTGTGCAACGAACCTTCCAAGTGAGTCGTCCGGACGTCTGTGTCGGGAGTGTTGCTTGCGGCTGACACTGGTGACAGGAAAAAGAACAAGCCCCACCTGCGCGAACACGTTCAACACAAGTCGCATTTCATTTTCATGGAGCTCAACGCTTCAGATCATCAAGTCTATTGGTGCGCTGGATGATCTTGGTGATTCATGGTCTAGATTACTGGCTCTCTGACACGATCTGGGCTGATGCATCGTAGTTTCGAGTCCAAGCAGATCGTGAACCAGGACAATTGCAAAGGAGACATCTTTCTTCTTCGCACTGTGCTGCGTCATGTTCAAGACCTCGAAGGCGACGTTCGACTCACTCGCAACGTGAGTCAAGCAAAGTCTCGAGTGGAGGTTCATTTGTCCGTCATCTCTCATTCCTCTACTTGATGTGAGTAGAGTGCCTCATGTGAGCTTGTGGACAAACACTTGAGAAGTCGACGACGCTGGCATGCACTGGGCATCACGAGCACGTTCACCTTTCATCTGGCGTATTTTTCGCCAAATGCCATTTGCCGACGAGCGCAACGCGACAGAATATACACAGCGTTCTGTCGATGGCGTCATTTGCTGCTACTCAAGTGCTTCAATTCCTGGAGAATAATGCGCTTTCTTGCTCTGGACGCGACCAATACAGCTGGCGTTCTGCCTTCGCCTTCACCGTCACCAACAGCAGCAGCAAGTACCAGTCACGCGGGGCTGTTCCCTGGAAGCACGGGACTCCGTAATCTTGGCAACACGTGCTACTTGAATGCTGTCCTTCAGGCACTCAGGTGAGTTCAAGGCATTTTCGTTTATTCGTTGACAAGTCTCATTTGTTGAGCCATTTAGTCACGTCAATGAGTTCCGCGACTACATCATGAAGCAACAGTTCCCACCACAAGTCGAGTGAGTAACTCGCGAGTCTGCTGACGGTTTATGATGAAGGCAGTTGACAACTTCCTCACTCTTGCGGGGTGGATGCAGACTGTGTCTTGAGATGCAAGGCGTGATTAAGAAACTCTGGTGCGCAAAATACGCCGCATTCAGTCCCGATGCCTTCGTCACCACGATTTGGAAGCTGTTTCCGTCTCTCGCTGGCTTCAAACAGCAGGTCTGTCGAATATGTCTCCACATCATGGGGTCGAAACTATGACTGGGCTGTTGGTTGTGAGATGACAGGACTCGGATGAGCTGCTTCGTTTCATGCTGGAACGCATTCACGTTGAAGAGTCTGAGGTTTGCTCGGCAACTTCCCCGACCAAAGCCAACCTACCTGGCTTGATCAAGAAGCTCTTTGAAGGCAACATTGTGCACGAGATCCAATGCCAACGTTGTGGCACTGTTTCACAGACCAAAGAGTCTTTCCTGGGTTCACTTTCCATTGAGATACCATTCACATTTCGCACTCAGTCACGAGTTCAACGATCCACCAGTAACACACCCGTCTCTTACACTCCGTCTTTTGCAACGTCGTCTTTTCGCTCTCGCTCGAAATGCGATCTGACTTCGTGCCTTGAGGCACTTGTCCAGAAAGAGCGACTCGAGGGGGATTCTCAGTACTTCTGCGGCAATTGCAAATCCAAACAAGACGCCGAGCGACGCACAAGACTGTATGATATGCCTCCGATCGTGATTCTTCACATCAATCGAACAGATTGGATCAATGGAAGCACAAAAATTCAGACACTGGTCGTGTTCCCGGAGGTACGTGATCGCCTGTTTTTTGCTTTCTGCCTCAGTGGGTCCTTTATCGACGATTTGTCCGAGCAGGTTCTTGACGCCAGTAAATACCACGATGGCCTCGAACCCGAGTGTTCGACCTCTTCGCCGTCAACAGTCCCGTCGGACTTCTTGTATCAGCTTCGAGCTGTCATTGTGCATGACGGTCGGAGTCTCTCGCAGGGACACTACACTGCATATGCCTACAATTCCTTAAGGCGCTGCTGGCTTCACTTCAATGATCATCGGGTCAAAGTGGTGTCTTGGGAAGATGTCAGCTCACAGCAAGGTAGCTACTTGAAACCCATCTTGAAATCGTATCGACCACGGGACTGATCCATTTGCTATCTGCTCTCCAGCGTATTTGCTTCTCTACGCCCGCAAGCGACAATTGTAGCACTAGAATCACATCTGATCATCATCCAACTGTGGGTTCATATCATTCCTATGGACTGATTCTTTGGTGTTGGATCGATCAACTCTCAAAGTACTCGACATACGGCAAGTCACAAGTGCGCCATTGCCGATCTTCATTGGACCATTTCTCCTTTCCGGCCACTTTCTCGGCAATGCTATGCTGCTTGATGTAGTCCATCACCTGCTGACCGACCATTGAGATCAATTGGGCATTCTGGCCAGCGATCAAGGCTTGACGTACACGAAGCGACGTGGCACGTTCGAGGTCAAATGGTAGCACGCCAGTGTCTTCGACGACCATCACTTCTTTGCAGAGTTTGGCACCCAAATGGCGATGAACCATTTCTACCTGACTCGGACGACACACACAGACGCATCCAAAGCCTTCTTCTTTCAGCGCTGAATGGCTCAGCTTCACCACAGTATTGCAGCCACACACGTAGAGCAAACGGAAGCGAAAATCAGGGAATTGGCTCTCACACATCTACCAGACACATGATCAGCAATTGTCAGCGAGTTTTTGGGTTTGTGTGCATATAAACGGATCGACGCACCTCGCGCACATGCTGTAGCGTACTCAGATAATCCAACACCCGGCGTCGTGTGATCTCCCATTTGTCGGCTTCGATCCACGACGAAGACTCGACGGCTGCTTCAATCATTCCAAGTCGATGACGTCGTGAGATCATTTCTCGTGGGTTTCGTCGGTTCTTTATGCGCACGTAGGTGTCATGCGAAGGAGAAATGAATGCGCCGACGACTGGGAATCGATAGTTGGCTTCCACGTGTTGTCTCGCGACGTAAAACGCGCGCAAGTGCAGCAAATGAATGGGGTTGTAGGCTCCACTAGAGACCAACACGATCACTTGGGTGTTGACGGGGGCACCACGCATGATTTCAAGATTGCGAGCAACTTTTTGTAGCGGGTAGTTAATGCCCCAGACGGGATGCGCGTTCAGTGAGTTAGTTGAAGGATAGAATGCCGACGAGAGTCTGGATGGCGACCCGATCTTCATGTAGGCATCGATGCTCTTGTGAAGCACCTCGACGTTGTGCTCGTGTTCCAATTGAAGCAAGAGTTTGATGATGTCTCCGCATTCGGCGTCGATGAGGCGTTTGATGGTCAGCAACTTGTCTTCTTTGAGCTCAATCTGTAAGCTGATCCGCTTGAGAATGCCATACAGCTTGTTTCGCTGGGAAAACGCCAACACACCTTCTCCAGAGCCACTCAGAAAGATTTTGGCATCTTCCTGCGTTGGAGAGTTGAGAGCAAGCGTTGTATTCGCACTGGTGTCGGATTTCAGTGGCGAAAACTGGGATTGGGACTGTGTAGATGAAGGAGATTTCGACGATGCATTCACATTAGTGCTGGTGATGGAATCAGATGCCTCTACGCTGAGATTTGCTCGTGATGTTTGGTCTGAATGGCTTTTCATTTTCTCTTTGGCGGGCGACAAAGTTAAAGGAATGGGCCGACGAGAGCTCTCTGGTGCACTGGTGGTGCGCTCCGATGGTTGAAGTCCGACTTCATGTCCAGCCAACGGCAGCTCCACACTCGACTGGGTTCCCACTGATTTTGAAGTGCTCGTGAGTGGCGGAAGGCGTGTGGCTGCTGTTGGCAGTGCGGCACGAAGTGGATCATTCACGCTGGTGGAGGCCTCTTCTTGACGAGACAGCATTTGCTCCAACTCTTGAACGCGATTGCGCAATGCATCCAGCTCTGCTTGGCTTTTAGCCAACGATCGTGGTGTCATCATGGCAACTGACGGCTCTTCTCCCAACGGACAGATCACCGTGGTCTTCGGACTCTGGGACATGTCGTGAGTCTTGAAGCGGCGAAAAGCGTTGCTTCCGGGCAGCCTGCGCTTCATACCCGTGCCACGGCGCTCCTTTGACTCAGGATTTCGGCCGCACAGGTTATTTCTGGCTCGACCGGTCAATGAAAATAGTCTGTCGTCGTGTCCACATGGAGTGAACAAATGCAAGTGCATTGAACGCTACGCGTAGAGGTAATGAAGGTTCTTTCAACGAAGGCAACGACTTCCAAGTACAATTCAACATGAATGAACGGCGATCATAGAATCGCACGACGAAGAGCTTCACGAAATCGGCACAGGTTGGAGGTTATGTCGAAGGCTATTGGGCAGATCAATGCTGGTTAACGGCTCAACTAGCGCCGACACCATGCCGGACTTTTGCACTTTGCAGCACATGCCGCGTTTGCCGTAGCATGTTCTACTCTTGTTGTCGAACGAAATGGCTTTGCAAGTGAGCTTTTGTGCACAGAATTCCGCGCATTTCTCGACGGATTCCGTTTTGGACTCGAACAGACTCGTTTCATCTCTGAAGTCGGCACCATCTTCAAAGCTGAATCTGCTTTGAACGGGTTTCTGGGGGCCACGGATACCCGAGATCGCCTGCTTGTACTCGCGCACTTTTCGAAGCACCGAGGTGCCCATGAATAAATAGCAAGTCCGTGCCGGTTTGCTTGTTGCCGATGGAGTAATGAACGTCCACAGTTTGCATCGCTGGTTGTCCTGGCACTGGGCGCAGCACAAAGTGTGGTCGTCGACTTTCATTTTGGTGAAACTAACACCATAGTATTCGATGCCTTGTTCAAAGGCGCATTGGTCATTATTGGTGTCGTTGACGCCATTGGATCCCACTGGGACCGAGTGAAGACCGGCAACCATGACAGCAAATCCCAAGACCGAGAGTAGACAAGAAGCCATTGGAGCTCGCCGAGGAAAGAGGAACGCTTGAGGGGAAGGGGGTGAATTGTCGAATGACGAAAAGATCGAGAAGGCGAAAGCAGTAAAATGAACGTGGCGCATCCCCATTGGAATTTTTTTTCTTTTTTTTTTTTTCTTCTAGAGTTCCGAAAGAATCCAGTCAACTGCAACTCATGCCGATCGCTCGCCTTCCAAATCATCTCAAGGGCAAGCCAACGACATCGAGATATGACCGGGATCGTTCCTTTCTTCCCATCAAGGACCAGGTTCATCGAGAATTGCTTTGGCAACTCTACGTCATGACGTCAAAAATACTGGGAAACGTCTTTTTTGCAACAAATGGTCAGTCGAGCCTAGCAGATCTGTTTTTCCTTGTAGAACGTGAAGCCTTGACATAGCAGACTCTTGACGCACAGACTGGCGCATTCCTCCGGTGTTATGGACGGCTTTTCAAAGAGAATCCTGCCACGATACGAGATGCCAACTTCAAACGCATTTTGTCGCACCATGGATCTCTGAACACTGCGCAGCCCCACAAAGGCGTCGACATTTGGACGTATTCCAGTGATGTCGCTGGCGTGGTATATCAAATATCATGTTTCTGCCGTTGCATTTGGCGCAAACGCAAACACTTTGCATCGCGGGTCCACTTTGCAGGCCATGCAGCATCTGGAAGGGCTTGCCCAAAACATTCGATGGAAACTCTTGCCATAGTACGCCGTTCCGCGCTCAAAGGCGCATGCTTGAGAGGGAATTAATTCAAGTTTGGGGTCCGGTTTGTTGGTGGGGAGGCGGTAGTTGCCCAAGCGTCCCCAGTCATCGCAAGTCCAATGGCGAACGAAACGATGCATTGTGTGGCGCCCATTGGCACAAAAGGAAGGAAATGAACAGTTTGCGATGGGTCGAAGGCGAAACGGCGAATGGCAGAAAGACGAACCTAAAGGCAACCAACTCCATCCCGATTGCCGTTGGCTCATCTCCCCCTTCACTTGCCATAGTTGTTGGGTTTTGGTGAGGGACGCGAACTTGAAACTAGGAACTGATCGCCCCATTTCCAAAGATGTCTAGCGCGCTGGACGGCGACCTGGTAGTATGAATCAGTTTTGCACAGCAAACTCTTGGAGCATATCGCGTCACAGTTCTCTGTGGTGTTGTGGTACTGTTCGGAGAGAATGTGGTCGGTCCAGGACGTCGCTTTGAAACTTGATCGTTGACGTGAGCTTTGGTCCAGAATATGTATCGTTTGTTGGACAAGCAAGTGGTGCAGCATTTGCCGGCGTTGTCGAAGCTCAAGCTCACTAATGTCACGCTGTGGTACATGCATTTGATGGCTTCCTCGTTTTGTTTTGATCATATGCCGCAGTAGACGAAGCCGAAGAGGAAGGGTCGGAAAGTCATCCAGCGCCGAACTCATCCAAAGACCGAGCAACCAGGAACTTGACAGCGAGTGAATCAACCACTCAGGATTGTGGCTTCAACAAGAGGAAAACGAAGAAGGCGGGAAGTTGCGACTTGAGCTCGGTGATGTCGGTTCATTTGTCGAGAACTCAGTAAGGAAACGGCGTTCGCGATGGCTGTGGTTTTCCTCCATCAACTCGTAGACCAGTCCAACCGAAACACGAAAAAAACAGCACAGACATACCTTTTGAGATTCTTATCTTCAAGCTCGATTGCGTCGCATTGGTTTTGCTCTCATTGAACTGCCGATCCCACTCGTACAGTTGGGATGAGCTCACGAGAATCACGCCCTCGAGCAGCAGAGGCGGAATCTTCAGCGTGAATACCGGGTGTTGTAGCCAGACAGATCATGCTAGAGTCGCGTTGAATGCTGCGCAAGCACCAGATTCTGCGAGATCTTTCGTTTCCCAATACAATTCTTCATGCGAAACATTACATATTAACCCCCTCTTGTAATGCTTTATTGGGAAACAAGAGAGAGCTAATATGTAATTGAGAAGATCCACCCCCGACGACAGCTGTGGGAAACGGATCCACAATGGGATCGCTGATGTCCGAATTCTAATATATAGCACCAGAACTGATCGTGCCATCGAATTGATGTGACTACCAAAGTTAGATGATCAACAATGGATGGCAAATGCAATCCAGGCATGCAACACTCCATTGATATAGAAAGTTACTTGTCTTCTCTATCAACGGGCAACCAGAAACCAGACTGAACGAACTTGCAGCATGATTCAATGATAGTAGGAACTCGGGTCGGAGATGAGCGAGTTGGTGAAAGACTAAGTTGGCTTACCCGAGGACGTCTTGGTCGGAGTTGGTGCCACTGTTGTGGCTTTTGGCGACGCAACAGTGACAGGTGGCGTGGAAGAAGCAGTGGCGGTTTGTTTTGGATAGCACCTCTTTACTTGAGGCACACCACCCGACTGTTTTGGCAGCGAGACGCACTCAAGGTTCTTCTGGCATTCCAGCTTCAGATCGTATTTGCCACTTTTGTAGGCGCAGAGGTTGTTCTGGTTCGAGGGTGCAAAACAGTATCCTGGATTCGTTCGATTCACGGGCTTGTTGTTAGTGGAAAAGCATTTCTGTCCAGTTTCTTGACACGGTGTGGAACCATCGCATTTCTTGAATGGATATGCTGAGAAATCTGGCTCTTCCACGGTGTAGTTGCCAGTCTTCAACTCGGGATCTAGACATTGTCGCACCTCAGGCACCCCGCCCGGATATGGCATGCACTCCAAGCCTCGTTGACACGAGCCCTGCCAGACGAGATAGGGTAGTTTGAGATAGCAGTACGAGTAGCTGTCGCTTGTGCTACAAAACCCATACACCGTTTCCATGTAATCACCCTTTGGCTGTGGAACATTGGGAACTCTCGAGACTGGAACGCACTTGAGACCACTAGAGCACGTCTTGCTCTGGCCACCACATTGATTGTACGCCATGGAGTTTAAAACATCCCCAAAAGGGCTCATGTTGAAGAGAGTCACTGCCACCTGCGATGTGGCTTGTGTGGCGAAGGCAGCGAGAAACAAGATGGTGAGCTTCATTTGACTTGAAGTGCTAGCAACTGTTGCGCGGCTAGATGGTGGCAAATCCACAAATGACTTGTGAGGCTTCTGGCGAGCCTATGCATTGCATGGTGTCCAAGCTCTTCGTTGACTTCCACGAGCAAGTCATGGGCGGTGTAGGACAGACTTGACCAGTCACCTGACTTGAATGGCTTCCCGAATGGGTTGATCGGAAAGGAGCAAGTCAGCACAAAACGTCGTAAGCCTTGACAAAAGATTCTGATGCTCTTTTCCTCAGAGAAGAGAACAAGAATTCTTGCGGACGAGGCGAAAGGTTGATGCCAAAATGGAAGATCTTTTGGTTGATGTGGAATTCCCACATGAAATGGGTTGAATCAACCCATTCGCTGGATAAAGGACATTCATGAATCAACCCATTTGACTTGGATCTTTCTTGACAACGAATGGGCTGAATCGGGTTGTTTGAACCCATTCGGTGAAGATAGATCCAAGACTTCAAGACACCGTACAGATAGATTCACCCTGAGAGGCCCTCGACCTTTCTCAAAGCTCTCTAGAGCTTCTCGAACTTGCATCAGCATCGATAAGAGTATCATAAAAAAGTCCCACACCGTGCCAAAACCCAACTTATGATCAGTATAATCGACTGTCCAGAGCAATCAGAGCCATTCTGGCGATGAGTGTTCGGTGCTCCACGGTGATGGATTAGCGAGCTGGCCAACCACAAGGCAGGTGACCTTGTTTCGACGGCAAAGGCTTGAAGGCAGACCAATCCCTCTCAGTCAAATACCAAGGCAAGACTCCCTGTTTCTCGATCGTGCTGGTGTTGCTCGTCAGTCCATGAAGAGTTTGTTCCAGATTGGACCAATGGGTTGAACACATTGTTTCTGCTGCTTGTACTTTGGATCCCTCTGCAGCTTCCTTGGCCCATACTCGTCTGACTTTGGATCAAAGGCATCCTTGTCGTCAGCTCTGTGCTCCAAGGTGCAGCGGAATGGAGGAGAGATCGCACACTATCGATTCCTTGATGCGTGAGAAGACTCCTTGTACTGCAACAAGGCATCACTGGCCAGCAAGCATGAAGCCTCAACGAAGCTGTAAAGACCCTTTACAGTACAAAGATTCAATCGCCCTTGTGCACTCGTCCCAAGCACGCGGAAACAATGGTGGAGGGCAATCGTTCGCTACCCAGCACAGAATTCGCACATCCAAGGCTAGTGTGGCTCACAGTCAACGTTCAGAGGCAACCAATGTGAACGGGTCTTTGCGCCGATTTCCGCTCATACCGCTACAGTCCTCGACACTCCCAACCCCTTCTGGAGTCCGAACTGTACGCCGGCTGATAGTGCATGCCAAACCCAGGTGGTATAGCTGAAATGGCAGGATGCAATGAGAAACAGGAAGATATGTCAACCATGCCGGATGATTTCAAGCGAGAGGCAAACACTTCCACTCCATGCGACCACGAGGGCCACCCACTGCCCAAATAATCTCTGAGTGAAATCTGTCATAGGTTTTGCTTCTCTGCATGCTGCGAAGACACTTCTCTCTGTCTTGACGCCAAACGATCTGGAGTGCAGTAATACCACTGGAGCATTAGGATGGATTCGTTCGAGGGGAAACTCTTCCACAGCACACTGTTCTGGGTTCAATTCCACAGCAGTGGCAATCCTTATCTTTGTGAGGGACAGCAACAGAAAACAAGGAACGCCCGCCTCGCCAAAAGAAAACGGGTGCTGTTTTGCTCTGTTGGATGGATGGCTTACATGATGCACGACACGGCGCCTCTGCTCCAGACGGTGCAGCAAAAACCCAGTTTGAGATCACACATTCCCGTTGGCCTGTGAAACACTGACGCTTTGCAAAGCAACACACTGGCGCAATACTTGGAGCATTCGTCTTGGGTTTTGCGCACGCGGAGAAACGTTTTGTCTTTGTACTCAATGTCAAATCGCAGGATGCGATTGTTGTTGGGCACCTTCTGGGCGCGAAGTCCGACCACGGCGTTGGGGTTTTTCTTGAGACTTTTGAGATCTTTGAGGAAGACGCAGTTGTCGGGTTGACCACCGGAAAGAAACATCCATTCCTGGCATTGCGAGTCTTTCTTGCACTCGATGCAGCATTTACTTTCGTCTTGTACGGCCAATTTGCGAAGCACTGTGCCCTTGGCTTCGATGCCGCGCTCCACGGGACATTGAGGAATGGTTGCCGCTTCCATGGTTGCATCGCTTTGGTTCAGCGGAAGCTCCGAGGCAAACACAGTGGACACAGGTGGCATTTCATCGAGAAGCAAGGAATCATCGTCGGCGACAACCATTGACGACACGGCAGCCCAAAGAGCAACGGTGACTACGATGCGACGGGCGACCATTTCTCTTGGTTTTGTAGTGAAGGTGAAAGAAAGGTGCGAAATGGGGGAATGAGAAGAGCTGGACACCACACAGGACAAAGAGTTTCTGTCTCTCTGGGCAAGTTGCTGTTGCTGACATTGGTGTCGTGACGGTCAAGGGAGAGGAGCAAAGGGAACTCGGGCAAGCAAGGAGATGGTGGGGATGATGGGCCATGACGCACCCTGTCTCAGATGTCATCGTGAAAGGATTGCAACACAAGGGATGTCGATCATCACGTTGGGAAACACTGTCAAATGGGAAAACAACTGATTGACATCCTCCGACACGCAAAATACGCAACAGAAAAGACTTGAAGTTGATACAACTGACAACCAGTTTGATCAACTTGGCTTCTTGCGTCTTGGTTTACTCATCGCATGGATCGGGCTCGTCCGTGGGTTCATCGGTGGGCTCATCGGTGGGCTCATCGGTGGGTTCGTCGGTTGGGTCGTCCTGCAAAGAACGGCGGCGTACTGCCCTTTGACGCAAATGTCGAGGAGCGGGATACAACGAATCGGTGGGTTCGTCCGTGGGTTCATCGGTTGGCTCATCGGTGGGCTCATCGGTGGGCTCATCGGTGGGTTCGTCCGTGGGTTCATCGGTGGGTTCGTCGGTTGGGTCGTCCGTGGGTTCATCGGTTGGCTCATCGGTGGGTTCATCGGTGGGTTCGTCCGTGGGTTCATCGGTTGGCTCATCGGTGGGCTCATCGGTGGGCTCATCGGTGGGTTCGTCCGTGGGTTCATCGGTGGGTTCGTC
>JAMFLO010000202.1:47008-62388 GCA_027475765.1 Paralagenidium karlingii
GGTTGGGTCGTCCGTGGGTTCATCGGTTGGCTCATCGGTGGGTTCATCGGTGGGTTCGTCCGTGGGTTCATCGGTTGGCTCATTGGTTGGCTCATCGGTGGGCTCATCGGTTGGCTCATCGGTGGGCTCATCGGTTGGCTCATCGGTGGGCTCATCGGTTGGGTCGTCCTGCAAAGAACGGCGGCGTACTGCCCTTTGACGCAAATGTCGAGGAGCGGGATACAACGAGTCACAAAACGATTGGAATGTGTCCACCAGTGACTTGACGTTCATACCGGACTCCAAGTTGCAATCCCTTGGTTCCACCCCACGAATCGTGTCAATGACTTGATGGCAAGCTGGGGTTATGCACATGGATGTCAATTGGTCCTTTGTTGGGTTCGTTGACGGGTCGGACACACTGAAACCCGTCGCACTGGTGCAACCAGGCGCGTCGGGGTTGGAACCACTCGCTTGTTCCAGCTTGGAGATCTCGTCTGGCGTGCAGTTCGGTTGAGTCGAAGTCCCTGCATTTGCGCATTCAGCCACCAGAGCGAAAACAGCGAAGGAAGCCACAAAGATTCTCATGATGGAGTGCTGCGTTGTGCTTGTTGGGTTTGATTTGACTGCTTTAGACTGGCCGGAAAAAAGAAAAGTGGGCATGGCATCTCGGATGGCATTCATGGGCCAACGTAGCCTCCACCAACACGTCAGGAGACAGTTCGCCAGTCTGGAACTACAGTGAGAAGAAGAGCAACCGAAGAAAGTTGAAAGCAACCGGACAACTTGAATGGACCGCTTGGAGTCCTATTGAGTCCAAAATGGGGTGAATCACATACCACGAATGATGCAAGATCAAGCTGCTCTAGCCGCCACTGGATTCGGAACCCATCAGCTCAACCTCCTTTCCTTTTCAATCCTTTCATTTGTTGCTGTCAGGTTTCTGGAGAGAAGAAGCTTCTCCATTTTGAAGCAAGCCGCACCAGTTGCACAATGCCCGCCAAGCTATTGACAAACAGCCAGATGGTTCTGGTCCAAACTGAGACCGTTGTGTTTGCTGCGGTTTTGAAGCAGCAGAGCTTCCGGAAACAACCGGCTTTGCCATCCCCACTCACGTGGATCACGTTCTACCGTTACGTTCACGAGCTAAGCGATGGGCAATCCGATAGTTCTTGGAAGCTGCATTTCTTCATGGGGGGGGGGGGTATTTCGTGCATATGCGGCGAGAGACCAAAGACGTCGAGAGAAGATCACGAGAGGTTGGTTGCTGGAGAGGAAGCAACTAGTGGGGGGAGAAAGATGATCCGTATATCCAAGACGTCGGCAGTAAGCTTCTTCAACAACCACACATGGTCGGACGCGAAGAACTAGTTGGATACTGTGATCGCGTGTTGCAAGGAGAAAGCAATCGCTGCAACCAAAACTCTCGCTCTTATGAGATTGGGGAACGTTCGGCGACTTGATTCGTTGGCTTTCGGAGAACTGGCCATAGTATCAAGAGGTCTTGGCTTCTTGGATTCCTCAACTTGCATTCTTGCAGGACAGCGCAATGATCTTTGCAAGTAGCTTTGAACGACCGGTGGCAGCAAGCGGAATGCCATGTTGGCACGACGTTTCTTTTCTTCATATCCATCCGGAAAGGACATATAGATTTCTTCGTCCAGTTCACCATTCAAAAACGCGGTGTCGACGTCACACTGCTCGATGAAGAAACCAAACCAGCAGCACACCCCAAGAAACAATCGAACGCTTGGCAAGCTTGCCACAGGTGCATAGGTGTGATAGTAGTCAACACCTTTCTTCTGTGAGAAGCCTTGAGCAACAAGACGAGCCTTGTACCGCACAATCTCGCCTTGCTTGTTCGTCTTGATGGCGAACACCCATCGACACGCAATTGGTTTCTTGCCTGGTGGGAGAACAACGACTTCCCATGTCTGGTTCGCATCCATCGAATCCAATTCACTTTTGATTGCATCAGTCCAGTGGGGTTTGTCTGATCCGCGCATGGCGTCTTGGAATGACTGAGGTACTTCCGAAAGCGCATTTCGTCACCATCGATGCCATCTTCATCTTCTTGAGATCAGGACCATCCGTGTCTTCAGCACTGCGATCAAACCTTTCCGAACCAGTCACGGCATCACGAGTCAATTCGTCCATGAATCGCGCCGTTCGCACGTTGGCTTTCACCTGACTGGTGAACAAGAGTTACCTCACGCTCGCTCTGACCAGCTCTTTTTGCATCGGCGTGTTGGGCAACACTCAAACGCCAAACAAGCAGTGCAGTTGGTTCGACAGCGTTTGTGACCGGCCATCACACGACAAGCCCAACGCCAAAGAGTCAGTGATGCCATCGACAAGGGTGACACATCCAGTCGTGGCAATGAAGAGTTCCTTTTGGGGTTGGTGCTGTAGTTTTCACGGTCACTTCTATCATCGTCACAGTGAACTCTCTGTTGAATATGTCGGCAGTGGGTCCACACCACGCTGTGATCACCACCATCACCATGTGCATACACTGATGGTTCCGCAACGGGCGTCCAATTGGATTTCCTTTAGGTTGGAGATGCTGGAACCAGCGCAATCTGCGCGATACCAAACACTTTGAGTTTGTTGTTGTCTGTCTGTTGACACTGCGACATCCTGCTGTTGTTGGGGCCTTTGGGCAATCGGAGAAGCCAGCAGTCGCAACGATCGCGCACACGAAAGGTCGGCACGTGGTGGGAGAGGGCGCAAAGGAAAGATTGCCGCCTCCAGCGCCCCTTTCGCAATTCATGTGGTGCACATCTCGCCCCACTACGGCATTGAATCTACAGTACACCATGCGCAACCAAACGCGGTGGTCAAATGGCGGACGGGATCGACGGATGCACAAGATGCCAATTCATCTTTTGACGAGGGTTTTCTGTTTGATGGAGCAGCGATTGGATCAAACACGCCACAGGTTGACATTGCCAATCGATCCCCTGTACACTGATTAAGCCTGCAAATCCCACGATGACTTTTGCAGTAGTTGGTGTTCTAGGTTGGGGCTGAGTAATGTTGGGATTGAGGAGTATGGTTGAATCGCTGCCTGAGGTGCTCATTGCTCTCCGCTAGGTTGATTGGTTGCTAGAGCTGATCGTATGAATATGCGCATGGAGCGCAGTTCCACACTGGCCAAATATACTCCTGCTTGGAGTCATCTGCAACTTGCATGGGTCCTTTGCCCACGCATGGACCATTTCCGTGGTGGTTGTCGCCAATGAGTTGATTTCCGCGTTTTGAACTCTCCTTTGTGACGGACAAATTCATCGCTGACATTGAGATTGAACTCTACGGCAATCTATTGCACAGTACCAACCGCGATGCCAGTGATCAGTCGGTGTCACGAGCCGTTCAAAAAGGGATAGCATTCAAAAGCGGTCTTTTGCCACATGGCACTATATTGGCCTCGCCTTACCGTTCTCTCTACAACAGAATAAGCGCCACGTCGAGCAACTCGCGAAAGGCCATGGGGATTGGAGGACCAGCGGCAACTCGATTGCAATTTGTTAAAGAATGGCTGTTGTAGCTGGATATTGCGTGGTCTGGGTGGTCCTCGAATACGATTCAGGAGATGAGAGCACCATCGATTTGCATCAAAGAATTCACCGACTGCTTTTGATGATGGAACGACTGTTCCCAAGCGGAACGCACTCAACACGCTCGGGAATGACGTCCAAGGCAGATGACTCCTCCCAGCATTCGGCCGGCCGATCTCTACTACGGATCTTCTGGTGAGACGAAAAGTGCAGTCGCCGATGGTTTTGAGGATCGGTTGATGACCCACCTCTAGTGTAGTCTTCGTCAGCACCAACAATACTCCACATGCAACAAGTCTGTTGCTGCTTGCATTGGACGAAGCAGGCACCTTGGCTGACCACGGTGATTTTGCTGAAACTCTGGCCGTAGAGATCGATTTCTTGTTCAGCAGCGCATTGATTCTTGTGAGTGCGTTCTAATTCTTGAGAGTGTGACAACGACAAATGTGCAAACGGCCATCCAAAGAGCGGAGACAAAGAGGATTCGAGAAACAGCCATCGTGACGAAGAGACGGGAATCGGAAAGTGAGCAGAACTTGAAGACTCAAGACCCACGCTTGTGCCCTGATCATCTCTTCTTGGGTGGGAGGGATGGGCTGCTGGAAGAGCTCAAGTAGAAGATGCACAGGGGGTTCAAACGAGGGAATGCCCACCAAATTAGGGACAGCTCAACCGTTGTCTATTATGCTTCTGGTGGCAATAGTTTCAAAACGCTAAAAATCTCTCACTAGGGCAGAAATCGCGTCCTTATTGTCTTGGACGCAACAATTCTCGGCTGTTTTACAGCAATCGCCGAATTTGGGCTGACACATTTTCGTTTTGGTGTTGTACGTCATGGCCTTGCAGAAGAGATCGTTCACACAAAACGTGAGGCATTCGTCGGCTGATTTCATCGGCAAACGGTACATATTCTTGGGTCCATATTCTTTGCCGCCGACAAGTTGAAAGTTGGTTCTTGGTGCTTTCCGATCGCGTTCGGGTCGTCCAGAAGTGGCTTTTTCGTGGCTTTCGATTCGTTTGATTTGATTTGAATTGTTGAACAAGTAGCAGTTGTTGGGGCCTTCATCTCTGGGGTTGGCGTCATAATACGTCCACAGGTGGCATCGTTGGTCGAATTTGCACTGGACGCAGCACTGGTCAATGCTTGGCACGGTCAGTTTGAGCAACGGGTTGCCGTTGATTTCTATTCCTTTGTCAGCAGCGCATTTGTTTGCGACAACGGTGGTTTCAAGGGCTGATTCCAACTCCTTGGCGACAACCAAACTGGAAGCAGCAACGGAAAACGCGATAAGGAGGATTTGAGCAGTGGCCATTTGCGCGAATGAAGAGAGTTGAATGCAAGTGCCAGGTGGGAGGAGAATCCACGAATGAGCTGATCTGTGATGGGCTAGGTCTGGTTTCGCTTGAAAAGAATCAAGAGGAATGCTGGCTTACCCTTGTCGCGTTGAATGTCGTTGGCCTACGATGATGGAGATGAGCAACGAGGAAATCAGCAACAATCCAGTGAATCCAGGCAACCAGTTGATCCGTGTGTCGTTTGTGAGGGGGAGAGCCCATGTGTGCTCGCGATGAGGGAAATGTCATGACCATACCCATGGGATCGTTGGGTTCCACACATCGAGCTACTGATGAAGAGCAAGCATCGCAATGCATAATGATCAACTCGATGGGAGACAACAATGCTATTGCGTTTTGTTTGGCACTCGAGCTGACACGACACTCAAACAATGGCCGACACCATTCTATCATTGTATCTTCTGCAACAACTTCCAAGTTTTAGCTGACACACATGCGTTTTTGGCTCATATGTAATGGCTTTGCAGACCAGATTGCCTTCGCAGAGTTTGGCGCATTCTTCCGCTGACTGACGAAGCACCTTGTGGATGGTCTTGTCTTGAAACTCAATGTTGACCGAGTACTCGACGTTGCTCGTGGTGGGTTTTGAGTCAACCAGCCCAGAAACTGCTCCTTCGACCCATTTCATGCCGTCGATGTCTGTGAGCTCTTTGATCAAGAAGCAATTCCATATGCGTTGGGTAGGCTTGTTGGGTGTGTACCACCATGCCTTACAACCCGTTTGGTTCTTGCTGCATTGGTTGCAGCATTTGCCTTCATCCATTGCGACGATTTTGTGAGAAAACTTGCCGAAGTAATGAACGCCTTTGACGCTGGCGCATGTATCCGATCCGGAGCCTTCAGCTCTCGTAAATACCACGCAAGTCGCCATCCAAAGAGCGGCGCCAACAAAAACAAGTGTCGAAAACCGAGCCATCCGTCAGACAAGCCAGGAACTGGTCGATTGAAGGCAGATTATAGAGTGGAACCTCTGCAGTGAAAGAGCAAACTGAGCCCAAGACCTCTCTCTCCGCTGCTCATCTCCTTCCGCTTTCTTGTGCAGAAAAAGCGAGGAGAATCCTGTCCGATCAGGTCGCTCATGGCAAGAGCAACCACCATCAAGTGCAGTAGGTCTTCGTGGAGAGACCATGCCGCTACGGTGAGAAGCACTTTGTTGACTCCCATCAACACAAACGCGCTACATTACCGATCTTCGCAGTAGCAAGCGTTGTGCACAACAGCACAAAGGTAAACGTGAGTCTTCTCTTTCGTTGCCACTTTATTATCTGCCTGACTAACCAATGAAACATGAAGCAAAATGACCCAGGATCGAGAAACACCTGAGACCAAAGAGCCATCAGAAACGATCATGTCAGCACATCTTCTCGAAAACCTTCTGTCTGAGTGGTGCGCACGACCGCTGACACCATTCGGTTCATTTTTGTAGTACCACCAGCACTACGTTTGGTGTAGCACTGCTGCAAACCGATGTGGTACGAGACAGCTTTGCAGAGCAGACTTTTGGCGCACATCGCGACACAGTCCTCTTTTGTGTTTTGGTACTGCTTGGAGAGGGTTCGCTCGGTCCACGCGACACCGCTTTCAAACTTGATTTTGGTCTTGGACGCTTCGTTAACGCGAAGTCCGGAGACCATGTCGCCGTGTTTTCTTGCGCTCTCGATCTTGTTGGAGTGTTCAAACAGCCAGCAACTGCCCGCCAGTTTCTTGGCGTACGGCTTGACATAGGTCCAAAGATTGCAGCGTTTTTCTTCTCGACAAGCAGCACAGCATTTGCCAGCGTTGTCGAAGTTCAAGTTCACAATACTCTTGCCGTAGTATTCGATGGCCTCCTCGTAGGCGCATTTGCTCAAGTCATCGACCACGTTGGCCTCATGTGAAGCCACGGCAGCAGTAGCTGAAGAGGAAGAAGAAGAGTTGGAAAAGACAGCCAGCGTGGAAGCCGTCAATAGGCTGAGCAGAAAGAGTGATACCAGCACATCCATTGGCAAGTGGCGTCGAGCCTTACCGCGTAGGTCCGAGGGAACGAGAGAGAATTGAAGAGTGAATCAATGTGACGGCACAGGCAAAACAAGGCGGGAACAAAGGAAACCCTTGGGGTTTTTTCGTCTTTTCAAGTGGAGATGGGTTACTTTCCGCGACAGCTTTCAGTTTCTGTGGAGGGAGATGCGGAGCGAGAAGACAGCGGATTGAAGGTAGAAAGTGTGTGGCTTGAGGTGCACATCTGACTCAATTCTCCCTGCGTAAATGTATTGTGTTCTAACTGTGAACTTCCCAACTCTTAAGAGTTGCACACCTATGGATCGCGCGACGACGACCCGCGTAAGTGTATCATGTTGTAACTGTGACCTTCCCATTGGAAATCTGGTCGCCATGTGTTTGGAAAGCTTCCAGAGCATTCAAGTCGTGAATGGAATGGATGCCAAGGGTGCAATCAACCAACAACGTGAAAAGAACGCCACGAAGAAGAATGAAACTGATTGATTCGGAAGAGATGAGCCTACACAGCAGCTACACCAGTGGCTTGTTCGTGGGACTTAGCCCCCTTCAGACAACTGCTGAAATGGCATTGCTGTCTTTCTTTTGGCAGCAATTTCCCAGTTTGGCGTAACAAATTTTCTGCTTTTTGGCAAACGAGATGGCTTTGCAGAGCAACTTGCTGGCGCAAAAGCGAGCACACTCGTCGGCGGACTGGGCGTTCAGCTTGTACAGCGTCTTGTCTTGAAAGTCGACACCATCTGCAAACGTGACGTTGGGCTTCAGGGCCTTTTGTTTGTCGCGGATCCCCGACACCATCGCAAATTCTTGGTATTTGTGCGCACCATTTACTTCTTTCAGCAAAAAGCACGTTTTGGGCATTTGCTTTGCTGTTTTCAGTAGGTACGTCCAATAGTTGCAGTTTGAGTCTTGGCGGCATGCGCTGCAACACTGACCAGGGTCTTCAACGGTGACTTTTCGAAAGCTCTTGCCGAAGTATTCTGATTGTTCCTCGAAGGCACACTGGTTGGCGATCACTGGCGCGGACTTCGTCAAGAGTGCGCTGGCAGCCTGCAGAGTGAGAAGCAACCAAGTGGCCAGTTTGGAGATGATGGCGGCCGAGACCATGGCGAAGTAACTACTTGGGAGGAGACTGCCGTGGTAACAAGCAAGTTGCCAAATGACAGACCCAAGGAAACGGAAAGAAAACATGGTAGGTATGGAGCAGATAGGGCATGAGCAGTGATCAACTCGTTGCTCGATACAGTAGACTGTGTTGATGGCAGCGCCAGTCTGGGCAATAAGTACCGCAATACGCTGCCGCATGTGTCTTGCCACTACTACGGAGGAATGACAACGTGAACTACTCCATTGAAGCATATGGTTCAACAGATTACATGCAAAACGTCCAAGCAACCAAGACAGGTGCTATCCAACATTTTCAAGAAACCCATTCGATCCGATCGTCACCAGACGACACCCGACACCATGCTCTCCTCCTTTAGTTTACCCCAGGTGCCTCGCTTCGCATAGCACGACTTCGTCTTCGTGTTGTATGTGAACGCCTTGCACAAGAGCTTTTTGGCGCAAAAGTCGGCGCAGTCTTTGGCTGTCTCAGTCTTCACGGTATAGAGATTCTTCTCTTGGTAGTCGATGCCGTCTTCGAAAGTGATGTTCGCAAATGGTATTTTCCGGTACTCGCGAATGCCGGATGTCATGTGTCTGTGAGTTCGCACTTTGTCCACGACCATGGCTCCTTTCATCAACCAGCAAGTCTTGGGTTTGCTCTTGGCGTAGAACCAGCGATAAGTCCAAGCGTTGCAGCTCAAGTCCTTTTGACAAGCATCACAGCATTCGCCTGGATCTTCAACTTTCAGATCGCGAAAGCTCTTGCCGTAATACTCCGTCTCGGGTTCCGACGTGCACTTATTGTCGTAGTACATGACCTCTGAAGAGTTTGGCGTTGATTCCAGCTGCGCGGGTTCGATCGCATTCAACTTGGATGCGTTTGCCTCCAAGTCTGAAGTCACCAACGAATTCCAGTCGTGACCGGTGGAGATAACCACAAAGGAAGCCGTCCAAATACCAAGCCACATGATCTGTGCTCGCCGCAACATGATGGGTGTCAGACGCGATGTTCAAATGCTTCTCTGGGGGTTGAAGCACGAGCGGAAGGCAGAGAAACGGCAAATGAAGCGACTTGACAGTGAGAGTAGTGATGACAAAGCGCTTCTTGGAAATGACGGAACGACTTATTATCCTCCAGCAACTATTTGATGTTGAATGGCCCGATGAGCAATCCTGTCATCATCAACTTCAGTCAGCGAGATACTGCTCAAGACTCGAGAAAACAAATGCGTACAGTAGCGCAGCCGATGTACCATTTTTTCTCGTCGTGTTGTTTGTTTCCTGCTGCGTGTGTGGGCCTGACAACCAGCCAGGGTGCTAGCCATGTGCTGCCTAAGACCCAAACGCTGAAGAAGGATCTCTAATGATTGGAGCTTCGGTCTTGGAAAAGGACACAAAAACCGTTGATTCAGATGGTGCCTTATCCACCAGCAAGTGATGCATTTGTCTCGAAAAGCTTCTTCTCGGTCCTGGGTGAAGTCTGGTTCGGCCGGTGAGCTTTGGGTAGAAAGATATGGCTGATATCGTCAAGCCTCACGAGTTTTTTCTGAGAACGAGCCAACCACCAGCCAAAGAACACCCCGCGCTGGGTGATCGTTGATACCACCATCAGTTACAGTGTCAATCAAGTCCTGTACTTGTTGTGCAGGTGAATCGGCAAGTGATGAGTCTAGGCTTCTGCTGCTGACTCTCTTCTGGGTTATCCGTTGGCACAGCCAATGCCCACAAGAACTGCGGAAGGTCGGAATAATCTGGAAAGTCGGTGGCTCGGCAAAAGAAGCAAATTCCTTACCCTCTACGCTTTACCCTCTTACACTCATTTTGTGCATGCTTGGATGCTTCCTCAGTTGATATGCACCCTGGCTGGGCGTCAAATCTCAAGGGTTTTCTCATGGGAGAAAGGATCGGCCGGACACGCTTGAGTTTACCAACAAGAAACATACAAGAACCACGGACACTCATATTACCCAGCCCATCAACATAAGTCATCAAACGCTACCAGACGACACCCGATATCATTCTCTCATCCTTTTGCCTTCCCCATGTACCGCGCTTCCCGTAGCACGAGTTCGTCTTTTTGTTGTACGAGAATGTTTTGCACAAGAGTTGTTTCGCGCAAAAATCAGCACAAGCTTGGACGGTTTTCTTCTTCACGGTGTAGAGATTTTTCTCTTTGTAGTCGATGCCGTCTTCGAAAGAGATGTTGGCAAACGGTGTTTTTCGAGTCTCTCGAATGCCTGAAGACATTTTACGGTGGTCTCGCACCTCATCAACCACGGTTGCATCTTTCAGCAACCAACACGTCTTCTGGTTAACGTACCCGTAAAACCACATGTACGTCCAGGCGTTGCACTTGGGGTCTTTTTGGCACGCGTCACAGCATTCGCCAGCATCTTCAAGCATCAGTTTGCGATAATGCTTGGCCTTGTATTCAGTTTCGATTTCAGTGGCGCAATTGTTGTCGAACTGCAACACTTCAGTGGAAGGCGCGTCGGTCGTGCCTCGAGCGACAACCAACGGCACAGTGCATCCCATGCACAAGGTGAGCAAGAAGAATCTCGTCGACGGCGCCATGTTTAGGAAAGCGTTTAGCGGTCCGCTGGATCGTGACTCGAGTCGAAGTCGGTGAATTGGGAAGTGAGCAAGCACTTCAACACTGCGAAGGAAATCCATCCATCTCTCCAAACTGGTTTATGGACGGATGACCAGTAAAAGGAAACACGAAAGCCAGAAGAGCAATCCAACGAGAGGCAAGATTGCTTTATCGAACAATCTGGGTTCATTACAGTATTGAGCACATCACCAGGTACTGTACGGTAATGCAGTTCAGCAACGGGCAACCAAGAGATCAAGCTCAATGTGAAGTGCGCAGCAACTACATATCAATGCATTCGCTTGGTTGGAGAAGAGAAGGGATGAAAGAGGGAACAAGGATGGTATTGCCGGACGACATCGGAAACGGATGTTCAACCACTGATGACGAATTCCCCTTTTCCAACTTCATTGATATTGCAGCATCCACGCCAATGTGAATCGAAACGCTAATTCGTTGGGCTGTGAGAAACCACTTGTTGGCTGAAAGCTGATGGCATGCTCCAAGTTAACGTCCAGACGAGCAATTAAGTGGAATCACCAGCATCTGAAAAGTCAAACAAACTGTGAAACCGTTTGCCATCCAGCGTCTAACACGAAACCAGCTTCCAGACGACGCCCGACACCATTCTCTCATCCTTTTGTCGTCCCCAAGTGCGACGCTTCGCATAACACGATTTGGTCTCTTTGTTGTATGTGAACGTCTTGGACAAGAACCTTTTGGCGCAAAAGACTGCACAAGCTTCGACGGTAGTTTTCTTTACGGTGTAGAGGTTTTTCTCTTTGTAGTCGATGCCATCTTCGAAAGTGATGTTGGCAAACGGAATCTTGCGATTCTCTCGAATTCCAGAAGCCATTCTGCGTTGGATCACCACGCCATCCACGACGGTTGCGTCTTTCATCAGGCAGCACGTCTTTCGGTCGATAATGGAAGTGGACATCATGTACGTCCACACATTGCAGTTTGAAATGAAAAGTGAGAATCGGATGTGCAAGCATTTGAAACCGCACAAGTAATGAAGGCACTCAAGAGCTCCCTCTCCATTGTTTGAATTGCTGTTGAGCAGAGGAAAAGCGAAAGCCGGAGCATGCGTCCATGTAATAAGCAGCTTGTTGCCCTTGGTTCCTCGATTATTCGTACTGTAGGTATGGCATAATCCAAGCGGCTCAAGTGAGAGCGATCTTTGAGTCAGAGCATTCCTTGAGCTGATGCATACGCAGCGATTGGCACATCACCCGTACTCGATGAAACTCTTTTACTGTGATCAACGCTGGTAGCGACAGAACGCGTCAGTGTACCACCATCAATTTCCTGAAATCACCCACGATGGTCGTGTCTTCTCCCTCACGACGTTTTTTCCCTGTAATACGTCCAGGTGTTGCAACTCGAGCTGTGTTGACCGACTTCATAGCACTTCCCTGGATCGGCCACGTTGCACTCTTGTCGAGTATTACCCCGGTATTCAGTGGAGGGGTCGTCGCGCATTTGTTTGCTTTCGCAAAAGAAGTGTCGAGCATATGGGAGACGGCAACTTCCGCGCAAGTACCGTAGAGCAGTCGTCATGACGAAGGTTGAAGTTTCGTCGGATTGAAGGTTTTGGGGGAAAACCAACAAGGGGAGAAATGGACACGGCATTTACAAGTCGGAAACTGACCCAGGTGAAAGGAAAGCCTGTTGGGTTCTCTCCCATGTGTAAAAGGAAACAACTAAGCCAGAGACGCTTCTGGGCAAATACAGCCAGTGCAGGATACTGATCCGGAATCGAAACGTTTGATCGTGTGGCACGTTGGATTTGTGCTATTCTGCGCCTGCGAGGGTTTACTCTGGCGAGCCAGTCATGTTGTCAGCAGAAGTGACTCTATTCGCATGGAATCGAGATGAACGAGGCCCACACGAGTGTCATGGATCTGATGAGAAAACAGCTGATCAGAATCAGATCTGCATTTCGGTTGTCAACACTGGCGTCTAAATGCTAAGCATCATTTTGGGTTATCTTGCAGATGGATTGAGGTGGTTCAGATGCCAATTTTTGCATTGCATTCGCGCTTGATTCTTTCGTCGGGTTGTCCGAGTTGATTTGGCGTTTGTATTCATTAAAAGCACATTGGTAATGGTCTGGCCACGTCAACTCGAGCAACGAATCCGTTTTCATTGCATATGCAGACCGAGCATCTGGTTCTTGAATAATGTCTTAACACAGCAGTTCCGCCAGCTGGATGCTTGGATGCCAGACTGTGCTTCTACATGATTCAATTCATTCCTCAGATCAGTGCCAGCACCAGTTCTAAAACTGTGCATTCTAAATCATTTTGCTCGACGACCAGAACGAGCACCTGCCTGTCAGACACCATGGCACTCTCCAAGCCCAAGGGTTCCGTCATGATCTTCTTCTGCGCGATGGCAGTTGCGATGATTCTGAAGACGACGGCTTTACAACCAGGCACAACTGACGAGACGACAACGTCGATGACAGACTCCTCCACCATCGGAAATGCGGTCCCTACCGGCCTTGTCGTCAGCCCTTCCCCACCCGCTCTTTCATCTGCGTCATCTACTTCTGGTTCATCAGATACGCTACCAGATACAACTGCGATCGTGCGAACGACTCCTGAGACAATGTTAACAAAAACAGAAACGCCATTATCGACACAATTTCCTTGGACTCAGTCCAACAATGCAACCTCTCGTCCGATCCCTTCAACAACCCAAGCGTCTTCTACGCAGAGACCCGAGATTGTGCCTTCATCTACGATCCTCCGAGACACTTCAAACGATCCTCTGACTTCGCCCAGAACTAATGCTTTTTGGCTTCTGATTGGCCTGGGAGTGTTGGGTGCCGTCGCCGTCATGCTTCTTGTGGTATCACGCGTTTCCTCTAAGGCCAGAAACCCCGATAACAGCGGCGTCTTCACCTGCTTGGATCACGAGCGCAAGCGACCACTTTTGAGTGCTGGTTTTGCATCAAGTGATTCAATTTCGCTCCATCCCGTGGCTTTCGGACACAGCAATAGTGGAAGAAAGGTCGTGTTGGGCACGGACAGTATTTTTGGGCTGCCTCGAAACCTGAACAATGGTAGCTGAGGAATAGGAAAGACCACGACTCAGCATGCCATACACCACGTGGCTGATTGAATCAGTTAACAAGTCACCTGATGAGACCTGGTGGAAAGAGCACTGGACCCATGGGCAACAGCTTTTTGATCCATAGCCTCAGAATTGGTACTCTGGCAGGGGATTTCAACCAGCATCAAAGGTGTGATCTTGTTTGGGGCATGCCCACTGCTAAATCCTACGTATTGCGCAATATGGTGTTTTGTGCTTTGTCGTTGATGCCTACCAATTGCTCTTGACAGATGTTCACGAGGTCTGCACCAGAAGGATGAATGAATTGTTAGAATGTCACATGAGGTCCTTTTTGGCGAGATCGCCCCAATCAATATGCCAGCCAATCACCCACAATTCCGAGAATTCGTCCGTGGGGCAACTTATCATAGAAAAGGACACCCAAACATACATCACGGGGGCGGCTATCGTGATGCCGCGACGTCCAATCGCGACGAAAAGAGTTTCTGTATATCCTGAGCTGATTCGAACCCCCAGTAAACTATACAACTCCACCTGAGCAACAGCTTCTAGCAGCATGCCAAACTAACCGTGAAGATGCTTTATGTTGAACTCTTGAGTGATAGTTGACTGGGGGAAGAAGCATGATCGCCATTTGCATTATCTGGACGAGCTCCTGAGTGGCCGATTCACGAATGACATCAGGCATTCGTTGGAGATCCGGTCAGGTTTTCATAGAAAACAATGAAGCTATCACTCGAAGGCAAGCTTCTTCTGCTTTGAATCACTTCCAAACTACGCCTGAGATCATGTTGCTATTCCTCGTTTTGCCTGCGACGCCTCGCTTGCCATAGCAGATGCTTGTCGTTTTGTCGTACGAGAATGCTTTGCACAAGAGCTCTTTGGCGCAGATTTGTTGACAAAAGCCGCGTCCTTGACACTCCCGCTTGTAGAGCGTTTTATCTTTGTACTCGACGCCTTCTTCGTACTTGACATCACGCATCACTGGCTTGTCCACTTCGCGGATTCCTGAAAACGAATCTGGTTCACCACGCACTTCTTCGATAACGCTGGTGTTGGCCATCAGATAGCATGTCTTTTTATCTTTCTGGACGCTGTCGAACATTCGGTACCTCCAGACGGAGCAACTTGGGTCGTTTTGGCACGCATCGCAGCATTTGCCCGGATCGGCCGCAGGCAGTGTGCGATAATGCTTCCCATAGAATTCCAATTGCTGCTCCCAGGCACATCTCTGCCAGAAGAAGACGCTGACCGTTTTGGCGATGGAAAATGCTGGTGTGGAAGCGATGAATAATATGAAGAACAAAGATAATCTTGGCTGCTGTGTTTCCATATTTGGGAGCAAATCAATTTTTGAAAGTGAAGGAAGTGAGCTGAAGCCTGTGAGTTCTGAAATGCAGAAGAGTTCATGGTGACTCTCTTTACGCGACGAGAACGTAAAGTCGCCCATCTCCGCTTCTGTTTCTTCGTGTGATTTTTGATGAGTCCATCCCACTGGTGCTATTGCTACCCAGCGACAAGATCCAGCAGGGCGCTGGGATGATACTTCCCGACCAGAGGCAGAATCCAGTTGGGAATGGCGTGGTGTTCTGTTATCTCCCAGGCAAACCATGTTATGCTGCTCATCTTGTCCCGCGAAGTTGACTCTCGGGGAACAGAGCCGTGCATTTGTGCCATGGTGGTGGCGACTTTGTATGGGGATTCAA
>JAMFLO010000203.1:796-62212 GCA_027475765.1 Paralagenidium karlingii
TGTGGCTTTATCACCTATGCAAGCAGAGGACGCTGCGACGGCAAGCGCGGTGCGAGAAGCCTTGGGTGTGGCGAAATGGAGAAAGAAGTTGGATTGCAAGTCAAGACCCCGATCAAGATTTACGTGGATAACCAAGCGGCTATCAGTCAGATCAGCAGCGACGCCAGCAGCGCAAACGCCAAGCATATGGATATCAAAATCAAGTTTATTCAAGACGAAATGAAGAAAAAAGTCATCCAAACCGAATACATTAAAACAGAAGAACTACCAGTACTGACCCAGTATCCAGAACCAAAGCGACGCCAGAATTTGCAAATGCGGTGAAGAAGTATTCGACACGTCCAGACCTGAATGACTTTGGACGTGAAGACCAGTTTGTCGGATTCATGTGAGCGACCCTCCAGTAAGAGCACAGAATAGTCATTCAGTCACGTTTTGTCCCCCTAACCAGGAGATTTAGGGAGTTTTTGTGTTTGTTCTGTGTTTTGCTTTCTCCTTCCTCTCCAAGCAAGAACGCCGTCGCTGCGGAACGAAAAACTCGGCATGAGCGGACGTGAGGATGAGGTCCTCCAACAATCTCCATACAAAGTTGAGTCAAAGTTGCGATAGAATGGGCATCGCGGGCATGGGATCATGTCAAACAGTCCTCGATCGGCAACTGCTGGTGCTATATTGGCTTTTGGGTGTGCGCATGAGCCATTTGTTGAACCCTATAGATGACACCAAGCAAACTATAAATCTTCTTGCCACAATGGAAAAGACCTTCTCCCCTAGACCCCCTGAATGTACTGTAGCAATACAGTAAATCACTCCTACCCTAACCTTTCTCATGCTTGTTGTGGGAAGGATAGGTGAACGGATGAGATCATGGTGGTGGGGCCGTTTCGACAAAACTGCCAGATCGTAAACGAAACGGGGTAAGACCAAAGAAGAAGACCTGGGGACTCGTCGCGTAGATCTTCCCGCGATACCCCCATACCCATTCTCAAGTTACCACACGACAGTATCCAAGGCACGATACACACCAATAGCCCCCGAGGAAAGCTGCCAGCGGAGCGAATGGGAAGCATTCCATTTCTGCTTTTTCAGATCGAGTGACGAAGGAAAGAAGCGCGCCACCGCTGCACCGACTGCTGCACGAATCCAGAACAGTTTGAACTCGAGGAGACTGATTGATCGAGGTCTCCACCACAAACGACCACGGAAAGAAAGAACCTTTTTTCAGGAATAGACCAGATTGTATCTGGTTAAAGCCGCAACGATGGTCGGTAATGACGGATTGCGAAGAATTGTGCCAGTGTCACCACGTGAGATTTCGTCCGAGCTTCAGGGCTCGTTGACTCCTCAGACGGCTAGTGCAGTCAAAGCAGCGGGCGATTTCCCTGTACCCGAGAACTGTGTCGCTGTGCATGAACCGCCGGTAGCTTCTGCAGTCGAAACTCACCCCGAACCAGCCCAGAAAGACTTTCCTGTGGATATGATGCATTGGCAGTCCCCATCCGATCTCCCTGAACGAAGGTTGATGGTGCAAAGGATTATTGCGATGACAAAGTACAAACGCATTGACGCAACGCTAGCGTTTCGCGCTGATCGCGCTGGATCGGACGGAGTCGACCGCACTCCATCACTGGCAAAGCGCATTGAACTCTCGCTTTATTCAAGAGCTGCGTCTTATCGAGAATACAAAGACTTGAACACGCTACGAAGAAGAATTCAGTCGCTGGTGTCCTTCAGCTTCCACGAGGCGGCTATGTCCAAGAGAGCTGCTTTGGAAAACTCGACAGCGAAGCTTGGTAAACGAAAGTTGGGTGCCACTACTTTTGGAGTTTCCCGTCTGAACTTGAAAAAGCTGCGACTTGCCAGCGCCTACGAACTTGAAGAATGTTTACAGAATCAGGTCGCCCAGTCTGTGCTTTTTTCCATGAGTGACGATCTGATCCACCACGTTTTCTCGTTTCTGCCTGGCCATGAGATTGTAAAGTGTACTTCGCTGGCTCGTGTTGCAAGGCATGCATTGCCTGGCGCTGTGACTCATCTTGACATGAGCGTTCTTCAGATTCAGCAGGCTTTTGATTCGAGCCCATCGCTGTTCTTGTGCCGATTTCCGAATCTGCGCCAGCTCCATATTCTTAGCACTTTTGAGCCATGTGAGCGAGATCAAGGCATTCCTTCGCTGCATGCGTGGGAATGCAATGAGCTCGAACTATCCCACGACAACGTTGGCGAGAACATCGTACGTAAAGTGGCCGAGGCAATTGATACTGGAGCGTGCCGAAAGCTTGTGTCGCTTCGATTGGTATCGATGTTCACAAACACGAGTCGTATTAATGGGCTGCATGCATTATGTGCTGCTCTTGCGAAGGGTAATTGCCCACATCTCGAAGAGCTTTTGTTGGGAGGGAATGGCATCTCTGACACAGGAACCATCGAAATCGCTCGATTGTTGCACGGAGGTGTATTGCCCAACCTGGTGTGTCTCGATTTGCGACGCAATTTCATCGGAGAAGCTGGTATTAAGCACATTACGGCGGCGCTTCAAGTTGGCAAGGCACCGAAGCTCAAGCAACTATGTATGGGAGGCAATATCATCACCGACAATGCTGTGTCCCCGGTGATTTTGCTTTTGGCAAGCTCGAAGTGTCCTCAAATGCGCTTTTTGGGGTTGGAGGACAACTTTTTGAGTGCTCGCGGCGTACATTCGATCATCCAAGCGGCAGTTGCTGGTGGCATGATGCCCAAGCTCCACCATGTGTCCCATGACGGAACGATTCAGAGTTAACTGTTAGATGTTAGATCCAGCTGTTTTGTAACGTTAGGTTAGGTTATCTCGCAAGTGCGAATCATTCACTTTCACACTATATCACGATGTCGTACTTCATTCCGCCGGTCAACTACGGCATGGTGGAAGAAGACTTGTACCGTTCAGGACAGCCGAACGAGCTGAATTTCCCTTTTTTAGAGCGTCTGAATTTGAAGAAGATTATTTATCTGGCACCGGAAGAACCCAATCCGCAGTTCCAGTCGTTTGTGGAAGAGCAGGAGATCGAGTTGATCTTTTTGGGAGGCAACATGCGAATGGAGAGCCGTCGCAAAGCCTGGGAACCTCTCTCCGAGGAGACGGTGTTGGCTGCTTTAGATATTATTTTAGATCGTTCGAATTATCCTCTCTATATTACTTGTCACCTCGGTCGGGATCGCACAGGTGGGACTATTAATGGGCTTTTAAAGGAGATGTGATACGATCAATCCAACGAATTCAGCATCGTTGTTTACAGGCGCTGTCGTGGGGTGCTTACGGAAGATCCAGCAATGGCATCTGTCGTCAATTTTTGAGGAGTACCGTCGCTTTGCAGGAAGCAAAGTGCGCCTTCAAAACGAGCAGTTTATCGAGCTGTTTGACACGGATCTCGTGACGATTCCGCCGAATCCTCCTTCATGGATTCGAAATGAAACTTAAGGATGGAGGGTAGCAATAGAAAGAAAGCGTGCGGCGGGAGAAGACAGACAAAAAGTGAGGGGAAAAGGAAAAAAAATGCTTCTTTGTGTTTGAAGAGAAAGCGCCGCCTAAGAATTGTTCAACAACTGGTCGAAAACGCGCACAAGCCGTCCAGAATCCACAACTATTACTGCGAATCGCGCTGCTCAGACAGCACAAGGAGAATCAACCATAGAGTGTGTTGCATGCCGTGTTCGATAAAGCTGACCAGCCATTTTAACAGCCACCAACTTGCTCAAGTGCGCAATCAATTTGATCTTGGTCCTCCAATTCCAACTGCAACACAATACATAGAGAATCCTTTGAGCCACCTACTGTCTCCAGCCGCGCATCAGAACACTAACACACACCATCTTTGGGGTCTGATCGTTGCTGATGCGCGTTCCATCCAACAAGAACCGCAGGGCACTAGCGTTCACGCCCTTTCGTTGCGCATATGCATTGAAAATCTTTTCCATGCGGGTGTTGGGCTTCACTTTGAAAAACGTTTCTTCGCCTGACTATTGTTTCATTGTGGTCAACTCGTCAGAGGCAAGTGCCTATGTCACCATTGCGCCAAACCAACCTGGTCCTTCACACGGATGGTGATGGCTTCCGACTTCTTCTTCTCTTCACCTCCTTCCTCGTGATGGTTTTGTTCGTCAGCCATGTCGTTTGTCTCGCTAACGAGCAGAATGGGAGCATCAGCATCAGCAAGAAAACAAATCTCAAGACGACGCTACCCTTGAACCAGAAACAAAGAAAAGCTCTAAATACGAAGCCAAGAAATGAAGATGGTCAGCGGTCTGCCTTCGCTCTTGATCGACTGCACACAGCCCGCAGAAACCTGAGACCACCATCATCATTGCTGGCCCTCCAGTCACTTACGTGCCCGTTTCTTGTTGCAAGAATGGCACATGTGGACCACATGGCAATCGACAATCCTTCCATATTCGATATCCTCCTATACATAGTCGAATTGCAGTGGAATCGCAAACATGGTGAGCTGTCAGTTCAGCGCCCTTGACGCGAGGAATCGCCTCACTTTGAGTGGAAAGGGAAGCTGATCAAGCCGTAGACCGACGATTGGAAGTAATACTTGGACCTCACTATTGCTGCCTTGCGGTCACTTGTGAATGTGTTGATGATGGCAGTTACCACTCTCGTTACTGCAGACTGCGCAAGGTCATGCTATGGTGAGTCTTGAAGCATTCAGACCATTGGCATCGGACAAGCTGACTCACACGCAATGTCCTTGCGGCTGAATTGTAGCTCGTAGAGTTGAAGAATGGCGACACCTACAATGGTCACCTGGTCAACTGTGATACCTGGATGAACGTGAATCTTCGAGAAGTGATTTGCACGTCAAAGGTATGCTGTCCACCGTAGACACGGAAGTGGGTGTCTCACAAGATCCAACGATTTCTCTTGCAGAACGGTGACCGCTTCTGGAAAATGCCCGAGTGCTACATCCGCGGCAATACTGTCAAGTACATTCGTGTGCCCAATGAGATCCTGGACATGGTGCAAGAAACGGACTTTTCCAGACGAGGTGCGTCGCTTTGGAATAAGTCCTGAAGGCGCACAAGGTTGTTGATAGATCACATGTTAATAATGAACAGAACGACAAGCAAATCGAGGCAGAGGCCGCGGTGGCCGTGCAGGTTTAGGTCGCGGTAGAGGTCGAGGTGGCGGTGGTGGTCGTGGACAACGAGGTGAAGGAGGATATCGTGGCGGAAGAGGCGGCGAGCGTGGAGGAAGAGGAAATGCGCGAGGTGGAAGAAGTGGAGGCCGTGGGGGCCCACCACCTCCACCTCCTGGAAATTGACAAGAATCTACATCCGGCGACAAGAAGAACTAGAAGTGGCTTACGTTTCTTTCTAACGTTAAAGCAGCGGAATGAAATGAAAAGATTGAAATCAAGAGATAAGAAAAGCAACCGCCCTGCTCTTTTATTGAGCTACTTGGCCTCGGGCTCCGTGCTGGCACTGGGTCCTTGTGGATTGTTCTTGATCAGATACGCAGCTAGCCATTCGATTGGATTCGGTGGACGCTCCTTAACAAGAGCAGCCATGCCTTGAAGAAGGATAGGCACCACGGTCTGATCCAAATACGCACGGATCGGAAGTGCGTGGACGTCCAACTTAGCCTGCGCGTTTTCGGCAGCTTTCTCTGCGCTCTTGGCCTGGTGTTTTCAGCAAGCGATGAGTCACAGTACGAACAACTATAGGCAACAACCTTGTCACTGAACCACATACCTCTTCCGCCTTCACAGCTGGCTCTGCAGGCTGAGCGGAGGGAGCTTCAGTCGTGGACGGCGCTTCCGCTTCGACTTTACTTTCAGCTTTGTTTTCGTGCTTTTCTTCCGGGTGTTCCTCGGCGTTTTCCTGGATCATGCGAAAGCCAACGACTCAGTGGTCGCAGAGATGATACAAACGAACAAAGATATTCACTGTATGGCAACCAATCTACCACTGTGGCTCCTACTTTGTTCTCTGCTGGAGGCGCCGGAGCTTGTGCTTCCTCTTTCACGGGCGTTTCTTCTTTATGCTCGCCTGTTCAGTTAATTGGAGGACAAACAAAGGCCCAAAGAAGAAAAAAGGAAAGACCGCCACACACAGCATTTGGCAACAGAATAGAAGATGGAACACACAGTTCACTCCGTCAGTCACTCATCTCCTCGCACACGAAAGCAACGAGTGAAGTCTAGTCGCGCTCCTAGCAACATGTTGGTGCTGACCTTCCGTCATGGTCTTTTGAGTTGTCCAATTAAATACGAAATCGAAACAGACTGCGACTGCGAAGAGCTGCGAATGTAAAATGGCTGTAGGGTTCGACTAAGTGCGGATCGCTTCATTCTTTGTCGTTAAAACAGCCCTTCGAAAGAAACGGACACGAAGAGACGCAATCATCTGCGTGCTTCTATCTATCCATTGAGATTGGGAGGTAGGAGATCTCGTGTGCGCACCGAGCGGAGACTCTCGCCTGTGATGGGGTTGATGCCTCCTCGAGAGCTCTGAAACTGCAGATTCTGAGCTCGCATCAAAGCTCTATGCTTGATCGCGTCGTCAGCTTGTTTCAGTCGAGCCCCCTCCTTACCATCATTGTACTGCAATGTGATAGGGTTGTATGCTTCACCACCCTTGTTGCGAAGCGCCTTGGTGCCCGATCGACGGAACTGCTGCCATTTCTGCTCATCTCTAGCGGTCGCTTCATCCATGTCTTTCCAGCGCTTCAATTCCTTCTGCACATTCTCGTATCGTTTCTTCTCATCGTATATCTTGGCTCGCGCGCTGCTTTCATCGCGCAAGCGTTTTTCTTCGCCCGCCGTATCCGAGTGGAAGCGGTCCGCATCACATAAGTAGCCCTGACTTGTGGGCTCGTAAACCAGCATGGCGCTACCTGTCACGGATGTGTCAATGCGCACAAATCCTTCTTTCCGCTGTCGAAGTCGATCTTTTTCCCACGTCTCGTGGTCTTTCACAGCAATCCGTTGCTCGCGAGACCGCGCTGGAATGCTGTTGAAAGCTGGCATGCCACTCTGCTTCATTCGTAGTCGTATTCGCTTTGTTTTGTTTTCGGTTCCCTTGCTCCTCTCGCTGGCCCAAGACTGATCTGGTTTACTCTATTTTGAGCCGTTGGAAGACCTATTTACAGGGTGATCGTCGCGGGAGTACCTGACAAGGGGGAGGGGGGTGCCGACAGGTCAAAAGAACGTGAAGATACACGTCTCTGCTTTCTCGACCAACGGAATCACACTATCCTTCCAACTCACTCGATCGGCATATTTGGTGGCGACAGACGGAAACGCATGAGGTGAAACATCCACTCCATTGACATGTGTCAGAAACACTTCTTCCGCTCGCATACCTGCTTCAAAGCACGGCGAGCCAGGCAGAGCCTGGACGACAATCCAGCCGTCTTGCTGCCGAAGCGGCTTGAGACCAAGCGCTCCGTGTACCTTGGTAACGCTGATGGTTTGTTCGCAATCAAAACTGAACCATATGCGCACAGCCTGGACAAATCCGCGTTGTGCCTCTTTCTCTGTTAACTGGTAGACGCCTTCGTAAAGGATTCGACTTCCATGTGACGAAATGGCGCTAGGACACGCGACGGCAATCGGCAGAGTCACGGTTTGAATGCTGATGATAGTGGCAGGCTTGCCAATGCGTCGAAATCGGTTAATGTACTCCTTGGCGCGGTTGGTTGTCATGAGCACGTCTTCATACTCACTGGACGACGGCTTGAGTACATTCATGAAACTTGTCGAAGCGAGGGCTTTGTCCTTGACAAGTACTGGCACCCAGGTGCCAATATGAATGTACGGCTCATAGTAGGGACTTCCTTTAATGGAAGCATCCGACAGAGCATACTCCTTGGGCGGCGAGCACGTTGGATAGCCACCACTGTTCGGAGGAGATGACCGACTTGAGTTTCTACTGCGCATCAGGTACAGCAACCAGAAATGAGAGACTCAAGAAAGAAAAACGAGACGAAGTACGGTACCTGCCGTTGCTGTTGATACTCGGTCTGCGCATATTGCGGATGAGCGCATCGGTCTGGAGCGTTAACTCGCTGACGTGGCGAAATGGCCCACTGAAAATGTCCAGCACCCAGCGGGTGTCGTTGGCAAGATGGTTCTCCAGAGGTTCCCCTTGCGCACGGACCTCAATATCATCTCCTTCTGGGAGTTTGTACAGAGTGATCTCGCTTGGGGAAGCTACGGCAAAGAGCTCTTCCTCGGTGTACAGACACCTGGCCATTTGCAGTTTCACGTCGCTCCAGCTCTCGGTCGCCGTCAGTTTGAGCTGCTCAAACTCGAACGCGCCGTCGTTCTTACACACGAGGACCTGCACTGCCATTTCTCTCTTCTCCAATCTCTTTCTCTCTTTCCTGTCGTACTCGCTTCTCGAATCTCTCTCGAATCGTCACGGACGGCACGCACAACTGATCGATCGCTCCCACACAATGGCGCGATCCTCGTGCACTCCCACTGGCTGTCCACAGTTGCACAAAAATCGCGACCCAAACGACCAACGCCCGTGTGGACTACACCAACCGTTTTTTGCTTTTGGAGTAGATCGGATCTGATTGGCGAGGAATGGTGTTGCTGTTCAAAAACTGTCAGTCGGTCCTCAGCGAGAGCGAGCGAGAGAGAGATTGAAGCACCATGCCTGCATCGTGTTCAGCTTTCTGTAATAGCAGCTGTGCTTCCATCCCCAGCTCAGCTGTGAGTTACCAATAGAATCCAGTGATCTCTGTGGACACAATTGGAATATTAAGAAGAGACTGCAGAAAAGGCGTGGTATGAAGCTCTGTATCAAAAACAATAGCAAAGCGACATTGGAATCATGGGCAATCGAACCAAAGTGGTCACAAGAGAAGACATCTTGTTCACAGCACAAGTAAATCTGCTCACTTTCGACTTGGTTGTCTTGCATTTCGCATAAATAGAGCAACACTTCCAAAACATACAACTGAAATACATCCATCCATCCATGCACACAGCACTACACGGAAACTCGCAAAAAGTAACGAGACTCAACAATGAATCACGATGCCTTCTCTCGTCTTGGATCGATTCTACAAATGCTCACTTGGGCTAGGTTGTAGTGCCACCAGCAATACGTCGTAGATGGAGCATCGTCGCAGTGAAAGGAATTGGGTCACCGCAATGTTGAAGCCCATTTCCTGCATGCGCGCCACCAGATATGCGCCCTGATACTCGTCTCCATTCAGATCAAAAAAGAAATCACTCGTCAGGCACACGTCTTCGCGTTCCAACACCTCTTGCCACAGCTTCAGCAACATCTGTGCGCACATGGGCACATTTGAGTGGCGCGGAGGCTTTTGCATTTTCCAAAAGCTCTCAGGAGACGAGTTGGTATGTTGGTTTCGACTGATAGATGATTCTTCTGCCATGGCGGCCAGATCACCGAGTTGCCAGCAAGTAGCGGATTTGCGAAGCGAGGCATTGGAGGAGTTGGAGAGACACAGAGAGGACGCCATGATGTGACTTCAGCAATTGGTTTCCGTTTGTTGTGAGCTTGTGGGTGGCGAGCTGATTGGACTCTGAAGATCAAGCGCCGACAAGCAGTGCTTTAGCTTTGTGAGGTTTGCCGCGTCGTCTGGCTCGTCAGCGGATCGCGTTGCGTCGTGTTGTGGCGTTGATGCCTTTGACGGAAATTTGGCAAATGACACTACGGCCCATCTCTTCCCTCTTGCATTTTACCTTGCTCGTTCGCCCTTTTTCTCCTTGGCCAAGAAGCCCCCCAGCTGCTTGCCCAGCACAGAGACAGTTGAGAACGCCAGCACTTGATGTTTGTATACATCCCAACCGTTTCAAACGCAGGATGATGCTCACTCGCTTTGGTTTGGTTCTTTTTCAGGAGTCTACGACCCTAACCCTCGTTGCTCTTCTTTTCTTGTGAGCTTGTGAGTTTATGAGCTGGAACAATGGACTTGAGATGCGTTCATTCACATTCTCTCGACGTGAGCAGAGCAACACATGGAAATGCAGACAAGATGACACGTACGGTATTGTTGTGGGGGAGGATCTGGGGAATCCAAATCCAATCCGAACCAATTCAGTTGTAGCCCAATGCCCAGCACAAGGAGCAGGCATGTGATTGAGTGGATGAGCTGAGGTGGCTTGGGGGTGTGCGTGTTGTTTTTAGTGGTGACCAGACTCATCAAACGTTGCGAATTGCTTGCTCTGGATGGATCGAGTTCTCGTTCTAATCGGTACAAGTACTTACCAAAGGAATCTGCTCTTGTTTCTTTTGATGCCCCACAGTGTGGAATGGACACTGTGACACTGCTCTCGCTCGAAACAAGAATCTCCATCTGAGGGATCCACTCTGTCATGATAGCATTAATTAATCTGCGACATCGCCGTACGCCATGAAGAAAGAGATCTGGTTCAAGGCGACCACTGGTTAGTTAACGCCGATGCCAGCCATCACTGCTAGGCAGAAGAGTCAGAGGCGAAAGAACAGCGGAGAAATTGCCTGATTCTTTCTTTTTTTAACAACAAAACCTACGACAACACGCACCGATGACATCTTTGGATGAGGTCGTCGCCGTGGAATCCAGTTGCCATGAACCGAAATGGAGCACATTTCCCTGAATGAGCTGGCTCGCTGGCGAATGCGTTGTGGAGCATGATAAAAAAGACAGAAAGCCGGAGCAAAAGAGATAACCCGCCAACAAAAATAGATCGCGAGGAAGCTTCTGCAGAAGCTTCTTCGCGATCAGTATGCACCGCGAGCAGAGGTGCACACTGACTGATGCTTTCGTCTGCGCCGAAAACAGGTTGCCCTTCAGTGAAGTTACAGCTGTTGAAGTTCGATCGGCAGCGATCAGTACCTGCAAATAGTGACTTCCTGTCATTATTGCGATGGATCCCACCCGGCCACCGTTCCCAGCAGGAGCACCTCCACCACCACCACCACCACCACCGCCGCCGCCGCCGCCGCCGCCGCCAGCACTGCCCAGCACTCTTGCCAACCGAAATGAGACCCGAAACGTCAATCATCTTCCTCCTCACTTAGCGGCGATGGCTCATCAAATGATAATGCCGGCGGTGTCAACTGATCGCTTTTCACATCGTTGCGCGGCGTCGCACCAACAGTTTCAGCGAGAGCGAGGGAGACCTGGACGATTTGGGCAACAGAATCGTCGAGGAAGCTACGACAGAGGACGTTCATTTGGAAGATCGCGCGGGAGAGGAAGAGGGCGTTTTGATGATCGACGCAATGATGACAGAAGGGACTTCAAGCGCTTCAGGTTGGTTGCCTTCAGTGCCATCAGTCCTGTGTGAGGTCCTGACTTTTTAGTTTCTGTCAACAGACCTGCTGATGGCGAGAGCCCTAGAGAACTGCACCGATCGCTCTTTCGGCCATCCTTTTTGGAGGACCCGTGGCGCCATTTGTACCGGCAGCAGGACGGACAGATGGAAGGCATGGTGTCTCAGCAACAAAGCCATTCAACAGCTCAAGAACAGATGCAGAAACCAAAAAGGAGTGGTCGCGTACTCTTTATGCCATCTTTTCTCATAGATCCGTGGAGATTGCTTGATCGTTAGTTGCTGTTCTCATTTGAAAACTCTGCAGACGACGGGAATAGTGATGCTAATGTCAATTGAAGGAGCTCACTCGAAGGAAACTTGGCGTTGGAAATCAACAAAAAGCGGCTGGCGAACGTGCTTTTGGAGCACCAGTTGACGTTGAGCAGGCGTCACACTCATCTGAAGACAGAAGCATGAATTGCAGCGTTGTGAGCCCGCATAGAACTACTGCTCAAGGTGATCCACTCAACGCACGAGTCCACAATACAGGAGTAAACTGCCCCAGCAATGGAGGAGACGAGCAAACCAGAAGTACACGACATGCGGTTGTGCCTTCGGGCATGGCATAAAACCTAACACGTTGCAGTGGTCAACGGGAAGTGGGCTAGTTGCAACGGTACAGCGAAACGTGAGAAGAAAAGCTGGTGCGGCCTGGTCCCTTCTCACCAAAGGCTTCTGATCTGACAGCACGAACTCATGGCGAAATAGAAGACAGACTGGACCAGTGCTGCTGCCATCAGCAAAGATACAAGTTGGAACACCCACGTTTCTGCCAGCTGACGGCATCCGGTTGAATCATCCTCGTTCTGCAACGGCAATACAATGAATGCAAACTTACCGTGTCAATAGAATGCGTATCGCTGCTGGTGTCAACACGATAGGCCACAAGAGCCAGCAACACTGCAGCAGCAATCTGAGGACAGTGCAGAAGCGAGGTTTTGAGAGGGCAAAACCGAACGATGGGTTCGTTCTGTCACACGTCAGGTTGATCAACGCAGTCAGCAGAATGGAAGGTTTGCGCACGCTGTTGGTTGTTGGCTCACATCAAGAGTTGCATTGGACCAAACGCAGACGACTCCCAGCTAGAAGACATTGACACTGAACAACGAGCAATAGCTGCAACAATAGGTAACATTCAATTTTGTCTGTCTCACCAATGCAGTGAGGATAAAGAAAGCTCTGAAGCATCTTGCATGCGATTCCATGACATATGGGACGGGTGGCAGAAGCAAAAGCAGAAGTCTCAAGTGAGATGAGTGCAGCAACACCAAACGGCAGAACAAGAAGGGCAAAAGAACATTGAAGAATATGAATAAGAAGCAAAATGGACGGGTATGGTCGGTTTGGGCTTCACAAGGGAGAAAGTGTAAGCCCTTGGAAACCCGCTCCAGTGCTTCTAATAGCAAGCCATCAGAAACTCCGGAAGTGTAGAAAAATAAATGTGAAAAAAACTCCGAGTTATTACCCGGAAATCAGTTTTCACACTGATTAGAACAGATACTACACTTGATCTTAGCCAGAGGCCGAGAAGGTACAAATTGCTTCAAACAGCCATGCATTCCTCTTATACTCCTAGGGGTCCCTCAGGGACAAATGTTGCTGGTCAACAACTGAATTGGAGTCATGCAGAAAACCGGTATCGTTGCGGTCCTTCTAGTTCTTGACTATGTGGTGCACACCACAAAGAACGAAACTCGAAGATGGAACGAAGCGGAAGCGACGCAATGCACACCCCAATGCTGGGAAAAGAAATGGCCAATTACGCCACTGAGCCCTTCAAGAAGTATGCCTGTCTCGAGCAACAGAAGATAGTGTGGGCATCCATTGAGCAGCGGTCGCTTCGGCTGAATGCGATTGCAGTGCTGCAGATTCTGGTATCTTTTGCCAGTTGCTTCAACTCGTTGTGGTCAGTTGTAGCATAATGGTGTTCTGTCGTGCAATGACAGGTCGGAGAACTGAGTTGGATGTGCTGTTTTGCAGGAAGATGAACGTGTTTGGTATCTTTGTGGGTCTCGTTGGAATTGTTGCTGGACGGTCGGAACGCATTAGCATGATCCTTGTGGCAAGTAACGTGTTGCTTTTGAGGGCTTTTGAGAACTCCTCCGAGAACGCGTCTGACCAAGCTCAATCTTTGTTTGCTCAGTACCTTCTTATGTGCGCGTTTGATTTTGCCCGAATTGTGTTCTTGGTCTCCACACTTCACACCAAGTACACTGCACTGGATTATCGGATGACAGTCTATGAGTGTTCGCAAGTCGGGTTGCTGCTCTTCAACGCATCCGTACTGATAGTAAGCTTCATATGATTCCTTCTTGTGGCTATCGTGTAGACTCACGGTTGCTGATGTTTTGTTGCTGTCGTTTTGTCTCGTAGCCGTTGGCGTTTTGCGTTGTCTTCAGTGCGACTGCCAGCTATTCCAATCCATTTGTATGATGAATGGATGACATCGCCATCTTGAGGTTCAACTACGCGTCGAAGAAGCGTCCCGATCCACAGATGAGCGTCTGTGTTCATAGGCGTAAAGGTCTGGTTTCTATTTGTTGCTGGCTTCTATTTAAAATGATGGAATTGTGCATTCAAAGGAGTTTCATCTGGTCGTTTTGAACGAACTCCTGAATGCTTCGATAACGTACCACATGGCGATCCTGTTCCCGAATGGTAACATGTTCAGCACCACGATCGTCGCACTGGACCTGACCCAGCGCTTCCTGACTCTCACAAAACACAAATGTGTCCAGCTCTGGCTCATGGACCATGCCATCACCATCCAACGCCAGATGCTCGTCGGGAAATCTGGCCACCGCGCAGTCTCGAAAATGGTTCTCTCTCAAGATCACAAAACTACAGCATCCATAATCAAATCAACAAAGGGTTATCCACAACCCCGCTAGCCCTTGTTCGAGCCAAGCGGTGACGCACTCATTCGCGAATTGAATCTCTTGAGGCGATAGTCGTCGGGAAAGCTCTGGGTCGCGAAGAAGACTGTATGCGAATCTCTCGATCTGCAATCGACAAGGCATCAGTTAACTTGCGATGAACTTGACCGTCATCAGGCCATTAGGGGCTACGGTATTCTCTTACTTTCCAGAGTCGCGTACGCAGATAAGATGAAAGCATGTACTTCAATCGATCGATTTCCATCTACAATGCAATGCGCAGTCAGCGACTGGTCAGACGCATTTGGCGCCAAATCATTTCCCCGGCAAACCTGGTAGAGCGTGTACGTGAACGCTCGCTCTTCTGTCACCGATCGCTGATCATCTCGCATTGAGTCCAAATATTCTTGCTGTTGCCATCATTATCAGCAATTCAGGTCTTGAGAGTGCAATGAAACAGCGACTATCACCTGGTTCTTGATCTGGATCGCCATTTCGCTCACAACAAACTCATTGAAATCGAGAAGTTCCGGAGCATTCTAAGAAACCGTCAGGATGGCCACCAAGTCAGCGACTCCATTACCCTTGCGTTCTGTCTCAACAACCCACCACTTCATTCAGCCAAACGGATTTCAGTTTGTCCACGTCTTCGTTCACAGTCGCATCGAATGTGGTGGCCATTGCGTCCTATACTACTTCACTCCAATGGTGTCAGTTATGTCTCACAGTTAAGAACAGAGAATAACCAGGCCAGTCAAAAATGGAGACACAGAATGGAGGTTTCTCTCGTTTCCGCCTGTCTTCTTCGAAAAAGACGCTGCGCTTCGTCTTGTCAATGCATTTCTGCCATCACTCTAGTCTTTGCGAGTCAACCCAGTCATCGGACTCGTAGCTCCTGAAATCTTGGGAACTTGCACTCCGGAGTGACTGGACGGCTTGTCTACACTACATGTGCCGAAAGGACTGGAGAGTTCATTCTGGATTTGAATCGGCTAAGAGCGGTGTGGCCAAAAGAGCAAACGAAGAAGAAGCGTAAGGTGCCAGATTTCCGTCAATTTCTCTATCATGGGAGCCCTCCTTTGCTGTGCGCGCTGCAAGAGTTGTGGTGAGTCGGTAGATGTGATCACATGCATCTGATCATGGCACTTTTGTATCTGACGATCATGAACATGCAGGTCGTGCGAAACTCACCACAAACGATCGTAGAAATGGAAGTGCAGTCACTCCTGCAATGGAACTCTACGAATATGCACGAGAAGAGCTTGAGATGCTGGGCGTAGAAACATACGCCCAGGAGCTTCCGGATCGATCAGAGCAGGACGAGGTGCGGTTCCTTGCAACGACTTGATGTGTCATGTGACTCCTGATGCATTTGCGCTCTTCAGGCAAGCCATTCGTTCAAGGATTTGTCTGAATACGAAGAACAAGACGGCGTTTTGCTGGATCCGAAAGAGTTCATCAAAGAGCACCACATTCGCCTCGCAGATTACGTCTGCACCTGTGACAAGTGTCCACGCATCTCCTCAATGGAAGATGCTGTGAATCGGCGCCAAGCACTGATCAAGGACGAAACTCATCAGCGTGCCATCGTGCGCGTGCTCAAGGCGTGTGCCACCTACGACGAAACCAGGGAATTGGATCCACGCGTGTATTTATATGCTGAGAAGCTCATTTTACAGCTTGGACTGGATGAAGAAGACACTTTTCAACACTTGGTACATTACATGACGTGCCAGAATTCCTCTCTAAGCGACGCGATCGAGTGACCAACGAATGCCTTGGTTTGCCTCGGCTCGAGTGATCATTGCCTTGGTGTGGCGCTGTGAATGGTGACCTCATCTTCGCTTCTTGTTTTGTTGTTTGTGGTTGTCCTGAGATGTCATAAATACAGTTGCCAGTCTTTTTCTTGTCTTTTCGAGTGCCAAATGGTCCTGTTCATACCCATCATCGCCCATTTGGAATTTTGTACCGGTATCACACCGATTCCCCATAGCATTGGTGCAAAAGAATGGGAAGGAGACCTCGCAGCTATTCGCGTTCCCGCTCGCACGATCGCGGTCGCAGCAGAAGCAGAAGTCTCAGTCACCACAGAAGCAGAAGTAGAAGTCGTAGTGCCAGTGTTTCACGCGAACGTTCATCTCACAGTCGCCACCACAGCCACAGCTCTAGACGTCGAACCAAGGACAAGAAAGCTCACAACGTGGCTAGTGTGCACCAAGAGAAAGCAGAAGCAGCAAACGATGGAGTGATCAAGGCCAAAACCGTGGAGAAAGACGGAGAAATATCATGTAGTATCGAAGAGACCAATCGCCTCCGCGCCGCACTGGGACTCAAACCTCTGAATCTCGCCCCCAAGAAGGACAAGGTCGTGAATCTACAAAAGACTTCGGCGCAGATCGAAGCGGAACAGCAACGTGCAAGCGTTGAGGACGCGCTGCGAAGATCCAAACAAAAGCGGGAACTGTCGAAGAAGCTGTCTGGCAAATCACTCGGGGAATCATTGCAGGAGGTGATGCCCACGAGTGCGCTGGACTGGGTAAAACAGAGTCGAAGCAAAGCTGTTACCTCGCTAAGCAGTACTACGGAAACGGAGCCGAGAGACGCTTCCTCGGCATACTCAGCGGAAGCCTTGGCGGGAATGACAGTGGGTCACGACGTCAGCACTTTCCAGGAAGGAGAAGAAGTCGTCCTGACGCTCAAGGACACCACTGTATTGGACACAAGTGGCCAAGACCTCAACGACCAAGACGACGAATTGGTGAACGTCGAGATGAGTCAGCTGGAGAAGCACCAAGAGCAGAAAGACCGCGCAAAACGCGCACTGATGCCTTCATACATGGGGTATGACGATGAAGAGTTCATCATTGGCGCGCTCAAACCCAAGCAAGCAAAGCCCAGGAAGCGGTTGTTGGCCCAATACGATGACGAAGAAGACCGCCAGAGAGCCAAAGACAGTCGCCGTTTCACGTTAGACGCGAGCGGAAATGTGACGACAGACACCAACGTTGCGGTGGGAACCGCCGCCAAGCCTTCTTCGAATGAGGACCAAGACGATGAAGTGGTTTCCGTGTCGCTTGCTCCAACGCAACGAAAGGTGCTGGACGACTACTACACCAAAGACGAAGTGGAAGCGCAGTTTGCATCCAAGAAGACCAAGAAACTACGCAAGAAGAAGAAGCTTCGCAAGAGACGTGACGTGGAGGAAGCAGAAGTAGACCAACACACCAAGCACAGCAGCAACGGCAAGAGTCTGGTGGAGCAGTTGGAAGAAGAAGCGATTGCAGCATCAACTCAACTTCAGCAGAACGATCGAGGCAGGCGCAAGCGAAGTCGTTACACAGAGCAAGAAGACGAACAGGAAACGAACCAGCTGCGCGACCAAGAATCCGAGAATCGTATGCGCTTTGAACTAGCACGTCGCAAGGCCAATGATGAAGCGAGCAGCGCATTCCAGCGTCAGACAGGGCGTCAGCGAATCCAAAAGCACGCCAACATTGAACTGGATGATGAAGCTGATATTGAGTTGAGCCAAATGGTGGCTTCTTCGCGACGAATTGCGCAACTCAAGGCTAACGCGCTTGCACCCAACTCTCTTCTGAACGAAGAGCGAGTTGCGATGCTTGTGGCTAAGTCGGCAGAAGGAGAGCAAGATGCGAAAGGCAACCAAGTGATGGCCGAAGATGACTTCAACGTCGTGGTGTTCAATGAGGCTACCGACTTTGAGACTCGGCTGAGAGATGCAATGGAAAGGCGGAAGAATGCGCACCTAGCTGCATCCAAGACGCCAGTGCTGAGCAGCGCGACGCGTCGCGACAACAAGAAGAAAACCTTTGACGTGAATATGGAGGATGAGGGTAGTGACATGGACATGGAGCCTGAGGGGAAAGGATCAGATGACCAAGCACAGGAAGAGTCGAAGACAAAAGGTGATAAGGACGAAACCTCTGGTGAGACTGAAACGTGGGGTGAGCAACAACCACTCGTGGGTTCTGGCATGGCAGCTACGCTGGCACTACTGCGCAACACTGGGGATTTGCGCGAGCAACAGGTGGAGAAGCAGGCGGGACGCGCCAATGACGCGCGGGATCGCAACATTGAAGACGAACTGCGTGTTAAAGAAGGTGTGAAGCTCGACTACCGCGACGAATTCGGTCGGTTGCTGACCAAGAAAGAAGCATTCCGCTTGCTCTCGTATCGGTTTCATGGTCACGAGCCGGGGAAAAAGAAGAAAGAGAAGCGACTGAAGCAGTTGCAGGCTGAGCTCCAGGCGCAGAAGATGCTGTCAGGTGAAGGATCCAGCAAGATGATGAAAGTGCTGGAGAAGAAGCAGAAGGTGGCGCAGCAAGCGCACGTTGTGTTGTCTGGTGGCAACACCACGGGTTGAAGAGATGCACTGAGGAGAGGTTAAGATTCACGCAATGCAAGACAGCGCTTGTGGTTCGGTCAATTGCCATCGTCTTTGTGCCTTGCAAGTTGGATCATTCATTAGAACAACGATCGAAAACCGGTATCTAAAGGTATCCTCATTGATTCGCAGGTGATGGACACACATACCACCATCAAAGCCATGAAAGTGGCCAAGTTGAGTCAGCTATTCAGTCGCGTGACAAGCGCCGCTGCGACGCTGAACCAAGGATTTCTCAGCATCCAAAAGCCCGTGCAAGTCGAACCAACCAACCCCGCAAGTGACACCCAAGTGGCTTCAGTGCAGCTGCTCTGGAGCCAAAAGGATCTCGTCAATGACATAGTGCTCAAGTACATGACCCAGAGCCACGTGACGGCAAAGCAAGTGCACCACGCAGCATTTCCGAGTCCGTGGGACGTGCAAGTGGTCTCGGTGTCTCCGTCGCGCAAGTACATGGCCACGCTCAAAGTGGAGAAAGGCGCTGATGCGGAAGCAACGTTTGCTGGTAAGCTTTGATTCAGCGTTTGTATGGCGTGCGTTGATCTTGATGGATGTGTGTTGTTGACGCGCAGTGTACTCGGAGGGCCATCTAATCTCGACTTTTCGTCCCACGAAAGCGCTGCACGGCGTGATCTATTGTGGAGAGCGAGAAGGCGGCATTGCATGGTCTCACGATGAGCGTCGATTCGCCTACATAGCGGAGAAGAAGCAACCCGAGGCCAAGTCGTTCTGGCAAAACGTGAATGCGACGAGCAAAGAGAAAGAAGACAAAGATGCCAAAGACAAGGAGAAGAAGGAAGACACCGTTGGGAAGCGGTTTGACTACGAGGAGGACTGGGGTGAACAGTACACTGGTAAGAAGACTGGCACGATCTTCATCGCAACCATTGAGTCCGGGAAGATCGAAGAAGTGAAGGGAGTCCCTGACAACGTAACATGCTCTGAGGTGGCATGGACGCCACAGGACGATGGACTCGTGTTTACGGCATTGGCAACGAACCGGCCACGCCGTCTCGGGCTGGTCTACTGTTTCAACCGACCGAGTTCGCTGTATCATGTCGCGTTATCTGCAGAGGACGAGGACGGGTCCGAAGGTGCCGAAGTTCCGAAAGCCACCCAACTTGCTCTCAAATGGACTGACGCCTCGTCACGTGCGCAAACGCTGGCGGAGGGCGCGTTCCGCAGCGCGTCGTTTGCGCCAGCAGGAGACAAGTTTGTCTTCTTGGCCACCCGAAAGAACGTGGCGACCCACAATACGTGTAGTGCACTGTGTGTTGCCAGCTGGCCATCGCTCGAGACCTCGGTTGTCATCGACATCGTCGACTCGCCACCGGAAGGCTACTCGACGACTGGTGCGGCGACGGCGTTCACGGGACTTTACTGTGGTGCCCTAGGTTCCAACTGCTGGGCGAACGACAACAATCGACTGTTTTTGAACTGCCAAATGGGTTCTCGAGTGCTCTGGAAAGTGATTGATGTCGCCAATAAGTGCGTCGTGTCGCCTCCATACGTGGAGCCAGATCAACTGGCGTGCGAAACGCTTCTGGATCATCAGGACGACCATTGTCTGGTCAAAGTGATGTCTCCGAGTCGTCCGCCGAGTGTGTTTTGTGTTCAGACGGACTCCAAGACGCTTCAGTACGTCGCGGAACCTATCGCAGTGGAGCATGCTGCCTCCCTAACTTCGTGGAAGCCATTTGTGAAGACGTGGCAGATCGTGTCGGTGCCTGTGCCGACGAAGCCGTTGAAAGAGGATCGTCCGGAGCTTCCATCGGACAATATGCATCTTCTTCCTCGTGTTGATAGTGATGCGCCATACGAAGCGACTGTTCTGGTTCCCGACGTTGAAATGCCTGCAGCAGGTTTTCCATTGTTGGTGGATATCCATGGAGGACCGAACGGTAACTCGCCGGCCATGTTCAACATCGTCTATAACTACTTTGCAGCGTTGGGATATGCAATCATGACGGTGAGGAACCACTGATCTGCCACTTGGAGGATGACCAGGCAAGGAACTGATGGTGGATGTAGGTGAACTACCGCGGCAGCGTGGGCTTTGGGATCACACCTTTGGGTGAGCGGCAGTGGTTTCGTTGGATTATAATGATGCTTGCGAACTCTCCGTCTCATGATATGATGTGTGATGTCCAGAATCGCTTGTTGGCAAAGTCGGCGCGCAGGATGTCGATGACGTTCAGCATGCGGTGCAGTACATTCTCACCAATTCACAGCAATTGGGACTTCCTCGGTTTGACAGAACTCGCGTGGGTGTGTCGGGTGGCAGTCATGGTGGCTTCCTTGGAGCGCATCTGATCGCGCAATTCCCGGACTTCTATCGCTGTTGTGTGTTGCGTAACCCCGTCACTAACATCTCGAGTCAGTTTTTCACCAGCGATATTCCGGATTGGGGGATCTCGGTGGCCGGTGTCGACGTCTTTGAGTCCATCCAGGCACGCACTGACTCGCCCTCTTGTATGAAACTGACTCCAGCTCAGCGGTTGGCAGTCATTCAGCGCTTGTGGCTCATGTCTCCAATGGGTCATGACTTGAGCAAAGTCAATTGTCCGCTTCTGCTGGGCATCGGAGGCAAAGATCGTCGTGTGCCAATGGAGCAGGGCCTGCAATTCCGCGATTCACTCAAAGCCGCTGGGGTCGAAACCAGAGTCCGTTTCTACCCGGACGACTCCCATCCCCTCGATTCTGTCCAGGCGTCGAGTGATTTTGCCATCAACTGGGTCATGTGGTTGCAGCAGTACCTCGGATAACCAGCACCTTGGTTAAATCGAGAAGCATCTTGAGTTCATTTGCTCTTGAATGGGTTCGCGTCCGCAGCTTTTTCAATTCTCTATGATAGTCTACTTCTATTGGGAATATATACCGCGTTAAAAGCTGTAGCTGTCCTGCTCATTGTCCTTTTGGCACCGTCAGTCATTCGCATCCTCTAAGTCAGTGAGTGGCTTCATGAGCAGATGCATTTGCTCGTAGCTCAGGAAAAAAACCATGCACCAAGGTCCATTGCGCGCCCAGTTCGGCCAAAAGCCCTTGAAGAACGCGGACGCGCCCTCTTCCTGCAATGTTCGCTTGAAGCAGTCAACCACGCCGGTGTATACGACATCGTTGGCTTCAACAGGGCTGGCTGCACGATACGACATGAGCCGCGTCTTGACAACGTCCAGCGGATTGGACACGACAGCCGACACAAAGCCAGCTACACCACTCGCGATCAAGTGGCGAGCAGGACCGAGCGTCTCTTGCCATGGCTCCAGTGCATGCTTGCTAAAAGATAGAACTGTCAGTGTAATGGGCTGGTTTATGGACACCAGGACGATGGGCATCATGCTCATGCTCACCATTGGTCATAGGAGCCCAATTCGGCAGCATTGACGAGAAAAGCTCGTTGGATATTCGGCATCATGCCCTTGCGACACAGCCAGTCAGATTTCCCCGCACCCACACCTGCCAATAAGACGAAAGCAAAATGGGCACCTTGGCCAATGCTTGAGATCCTTCCTGCTGTCGGATCTTGAGCAGCGCATCGAAGACGCCGCTGTATAATCGACCCGAGCGATCGCATTGCATGCGCACTTTGATGACATCAAGACTGATGTCCGTCCATGCAACAAGAACAAGAAATCACGCAACAGCTCATCAGCCAGGTGCGCGACTCGAGACATGGGGATTCTTACGGATTCGCGAGTGCACTGCCGATGGCTCCAGCGAGGCCACCGGCTGCAAATCGATGATGAAACTGCATCTGGGTGGCTTGGTTGCCCGCGCCACCAAAAAAGTCGCGCAACGGATCGTAGAGAACCATACGGATGCTCATGTTGGACACTTGGCGTGCAAGTGCGGCATTCAGTCCTTTCCAAAGTGCTGAGGGCTTTTCTTGGCGCGCGATTTGCCAAGCAGCGTCCATCATGCCGGTGTACTGATGCTGTGGAGGCGACGGGACGAACACACCGCGCACACCACTGGCATTGGCATTAGCGCTCAATGTGGAGGTCACAACGCGTTTGACACTGCGCTGGTTCTGCAGCCGCGTTTTGATGCAATCTAGCGGCAGTGTTGCCACTTCGGCGCAGCCAGAAGCCAAGGCGCCGGCACCAAAGCGCTCCCAATCCGCGACGCTCATCCTCTTTATTCTGCGCTAAGAGCTGAGCGCAGCTGTGAGCTCTTGGACGGTCTGTCAAGGACAAGACAGACACTCGCCACGACAGCACAGACGCCAGAACGCGAATCTCGTTTGTGACACAGGCATCACCCAAAATACTTCCCAGAACCTCCAAAGAAGGACAGTACGTCCTTCAACACAGGTGCAAAACGGTAACATATCAGCGGAGGTCTGTATTCAATATGCCATTAAAGACAGGGAATCAGGGGTAGGTCAGCAATGTTCGGTCCTGCCTTCTTATTGGCTCGACTACCATCCCCAACCGTTACTGGAGCTCTATGCCTTTGTGCACTTCAGATTCAGCGACGGGGTCTGGGACGAGGCTTCAAAGTGTCAAACCGACCATTCCTCGCGGGTGTCACTCAACAGTCGCAGTCGATGCTGTGTCTGTTCGTAGACAAAGAAGAAGACAAGACACCACGGACCTTTGCGCGCGAAATTGGGCCAGAAGCCCTTGAAAAGTGCCGACGGACCTTCGTGACGCAGCGTCAAGCGCAGACAGTTGGTCATGCTCATGTGTCGGCTCTCTCGCGCCTCGTGCATCATCAATCGCGTCTTGACAACATCCAATGGATTCGATGCCGCGGCGCTCACGAAACCAGCTACTCCGCTTGACACAAAATGCCGTGTGTGGTCTCCCAGTGACAAATCCATAGACTGCAAAATGTGTTTGCTGCAACAGTGAGAACGACGATATGTCAGCGACGTCCAAACAAATGCTATGGAGGTGAAACTCACCACTGATCGTACGATCCTAACTCTGCTGCGTTGACCACAAAAGCCCGCTGTACATTGGGAAGCATGCCCTGAACCATGACAGAAGAAGAGCGCACAGTCGTCAGCACTCCACCGTTTGCCAACTGCTCACTGTTCAACTGAGATCATCGCACCTTTGCCATCGCGCGAAAACCTTCTTTGTGAACAATTCTCACTAACGAATTTAGGATTCCACTTCTCGAAAGTGTGCCAGAGCGATCGCACTGCATGCGGACTTTGACTACGTCGAAACTTCGAGGATCAAGCAGCAAAGGTCACGTTAGTATCGCCAGAGCGCTCACGTGTTCTTGTTGCCTGCTGCTGGTGTGTTGTTGGCTACTTACGGATTGGCGACCGCGATGCCAATTGCCCCAGCGAGTCCTCCGGCCAGGAAGTGGTGCAGGAAAGTTGGGTTTTCACCGGGTTTTGTGGTCTGCTCGCAGAGCTTTCGAATGGGATCGTAGAGCACCATCCGGATGCTGGTGTACGAGACCTGTCGTGTCAGTGCGGCGTTGATGCCTCGAAACAGCTGCGTGGGCTTTTCATCACACAGCACATTGCGAAACACCGCCAGTCGCGATGCTTTGACATTGGCATTTGCATTGGCTTTGGCTATTGCCATGGCTTGGAGTCTGGCGTGGATGTTGAAGCTGTTTGGGGAGTTGACCAAGGCGACCCCACATGGTCGTGACTCAGCTATCGTCACCGTCTTCTGATTCTGCAGCCGCGTCTTGATGCAGTCGAGTGGCAGCGTCACCACTTCAGCGCAAGCGGCCGCCACGGCGCCGGAGACAAAGCGTTCCCATTCGGTCATCGCGTTGAAACTTCTAGAATTAATCTTTCTTCTGTGGATTTTACCACCAACACCACATACCGATCTGATTCCGCCGCCCAGTCCTGTAACACGTGTCTGATTCTGAGTCGTCATTTAGTGTGGGAGAGGCATCGAAGGAGGCTGTGGTCTTTCTGCTCTCTCTCCAAAGAGATTTACAGGCGATATCAATGAAACGCGCATTGGCGGGCGCGTCCAGTGTACGATGCAAGTGAATCCATCTGATTCCACTGCATATACCCTCTAAAGTACGAAATATCCAAAGTGGCGAACCGATGCCGCGGATCACACTAGAGTTGTTGCGCAAGCGATCCGAGCACAATGAAGGCATTATGTCGACGCTGGAGGAGATCTCGCTGCACCAGGAAGAGCTAGAGCGAATTGAGTTGATCGGCTCGCTGTGTCGTCGCCTGCGGATTCTCTATCTCCAGAACAACATCATCGAGAAGATGGAGAATTTGCAGCACCTCAAGGAGCTTCGCTACCTCAACCTGGCGCTCAACAACATTCAGCGCATCGAAGGACTCGAGTGAGTTTCGATGGCTTATAGTTTCTGAGTTGTGGCGTAGTAGAGCTTTTGACTCTACTTGCATGCTGCAGATCCTGCGAGTTCTTGGAGAAACTGGACCTGACAGTCAACTTTATCGACATGGACACCCTGGAAGAGAGTATCGTACGCAAGGCTTCTCTGGATAGCAATCTCAAGATGAAAAACTCACTCGCGATCTCTTGGTGGCACAGAACCATTTGCGACCACTAGAGCATTTGCATGAGCTCTACATGCTGGGCAACCCAAGCCAAGCCAACTGGCCAGGTTTTCAAGACTACGTGATAGCGTCGCTGCCACAACTCAGGTTGCTGGACGGCAAAGAGGTCCATCGAAGCGATCGCATCAAAGCACTCCAGAGATTGCCGCAACTATCTGCAGAACTCCGCCAAAAAGCAGTGCAGGTTCGAGTAACAAAGCGCCACCAAGACGAGTACCAGCGGAAGAGGCAGCAGCACCAAGTCGCAGAGGACGACGAGATCACAAAAGACAACCAGATCGAAGAGTTTGAGGTGGAAGAAGGGAAGATCACTGATATCTCTGGTTCCTCCGTGTCAAAAGATGCGAAGAAGAAATCGGCGATGGAGTCAACTGAGAATTCTCCGTACACCCCAGAGTCGAGGAGAGGTGGGAGGAAGGCTCAACAGTAGCAGTCACATGCCATGGAGAACTCAGTCCTTTTGCTTGGTGCAGAAATGTACTTGGAACTGGCGGAACAAAAAGAAGAAGAGGAGAAACGAAAGCGAGAGAATCTACCTAGAGAGCGCGATTGTGAGGTCGAACATCAGCAAACTGTGGAGAAAACGCGGCTTGCAGAAGAAAATGGCGTCATTCGTCAATGCAACGAGGGTAAAGTGAGTGAACCAGCGGTTGCTTGCTTGGAATTATTGAGAGGGTTTGTCCTTGTCATGCTTACCCTCACGGACTCATGGTGCAGTGGGAATTCCGCCTGGATGCTGAGCAATTGGCCGAAGCCATTGTGCTGGAAGTTTGCTTGCCAAAACACTTGGACTCGTCGCTCATTGATGTTGATGTGCACCCGACATTTGTGTCGATCGTCGTCAAGAACAAAGTGCTTCGACTGCGATTCCCTGAAGAGGTATTGTACATATCGCCGTTTTCCTGCGCGGTTCCACTCAACTCAGCCAAGTGATTGCATGCCAAAGGTGAAGTCAGATTCGGGCAAAGCGGAGAGATCGCGAGTAACAGGCGCCTTGAAGTTGACGCTACCAAAGGCGGATCCAGACAGCGTCGCTCGCTGTCAGCGATTGAAGCAGTTTCGTCAAGAGCGAACGCAGTGCGAAGCCGAGAACAAAGGTCTCAGGTCCAACAACCCATCAAAAGCCGCCTGTGAGGACGCGGAATTGCGGGTCAGAACGTTTGCAAATCCCACCAAAATCGGCCACGAAGTAAGTCTTCTGTCCAGTGCACGAAAGGGTGAGTTCTGGTGAACTGAATGGGAGACGTTTGAAGGTGCTGGAAGCCACTTCAAGGGCAGTCAACATTCGTGGATTAGTGACCAACCCGAACAACAGCCAAAAGCTCAGATCGACTGCACAGATGAAGGTGATTTCCACAAGGAGCATCAGCCGTAGCGGAGGCATCGGGAGTAACCAGTGTGAGGATCCTATGGATGGTGAACAAAGTGATGAAGATTTGCCACCGGACCTCTTTTGAATGCACTGACGTCATAGTGTCGTCTACCACGTCGATTAAACACTCGAACTGGATGCAGGTTCAGGTGTGCCAGTGACAAAGAGGCAGTGTCTAGATGGAGTTCGTGCTTGTTGAGGAATCAATAAGCTCAAACTTCGTCTTGGCACTGTCAGTGGAGCATCGCCAGAGCGTTCGAGATCGTATGACGGGCAATGCGTATGGGCGATTGTGGTGCAGATTGAGTAACAAACATACACGCGAAAAACAGATCCATTTCAACACAGGAAACAACTCCTCGGAGTCACCATGAAAACAGTGAAGCATTCATGTACGTTCCATTTCTTTTCTCTTTTCGGAATCAGTTTTCTGTCGATTTGCAAATCTTCCCTTTCTCCTCAAAAGCGCGAGACATCGCGTCCAACAATCAACGCTTTGAGCCAGTCGATGGGTACCTGCATGCGCAAGCGCCAACTACCCAGTTTTGTCAAGTAGGCGCTTCGCCAGATGAACCATGCAGTCCATCCAGCGAGCATGCGTGCCGCAGTGCTCTGGTTGGCTTTGGGTAGCTGGAGAAGTCCTTCGTACGAGCCGAGATACGCCATCATACCGCGACTCTGGAACACATATGGTAGCAACTTGCCACTCTTGTCCAAGTTCTCGTTGCGCAGCAAACTCGTCAGGTACTCCGCCTGGCCCTGAGCCTTTTGGGCAGTTGCCGGCAAAACATAATCCTGAATCTCCGCGCAGTCGCCGATGGAGAAGATGTTGCTCTTGAGCGGCAACTGTTCCACCAGAGGCGTTGTCTCAACTTCGGGAACGCCGAGCACTTGACAGTAGGCATTTGTGAGTAGATTGCCGCGTTTGCTTTTGGCAAAGTTCAGTTGTTTCGTGAGATCGTTTGGGCCTACGCCCGCAGTCCACACACACAATCCGCACGGAATGCGTTCGCCGCCCTGGACCACCACGGCGTCGCTTTGAACATCCACACAATTCTTTTTGATGAGTCGCATGTTGGGTCGTGCCTCGATTTTCTTCATGGCAAACTCGCGCAAGTACGCTTCAAAACCTGTGAGAATCGGTCCCGAGTCCACAAGCGACACCGCCAGATACTTGGAGGTCTGCGGATACAAGTAGCGAAGATCTTGAAGCACAAAGTCATACAGTTCGGCACAAAACTCGATGCCCGTGGGACCTCCTCCCACGACTACAAAATGGAGCAGTCGTTTCTTTTCTTCATCGCTTACATTGGGCTGCGTGGCTTCTTCAAAGTTCTCAAGAATTCGTTTGCGGATTCGCTGCGCGTCGGCGATCTCCTTGAGGAAAAACGCGTGTTTCTCCACGCCTTCGATGCCGAAAGTCATGGGCCGCGCACCACATGCAAGCACCAACAAGTCGTAATGCACCGCAAACTGGCGTTGGCTGATGGTGCTCTGGCACGACAAAGATTTGGCTATCGGGTCGATGGCGTTCACGTCGGCGTAGTGGAAATCGTCTTCGTGACGGAACATGGTGTCACGAAGAGGCTCTGCAATGGATCGGAACTCGAGTGTTCCGACCGTTGTGCTGGCGAGCAAGGGCGTGTACAAGAAGTGCTGACACAAATCATCAACACAGAGCGAGCTCGCAAGGGTCAGGCAAAGCGCAAACCTGCATCAACGTATAAGCAGAACAAGGCAAGCAAAAGCACATACGTTGCGCTTGGAGATGACCACCAGATCCACCGAGCGACCAACTACTTTCTCGATATCGGTGATGTGGGTTTTGCACTGGGAGTACATGAGGTACCCCGCCCACCCGGTGCCGACGATGACCAGTTGGAAATTCTTTTTGGCATGGTCAGGGGTGGCATCTTGGGGCACCGCTTTGTGTCGTCGTGACAACACGGGAGAACTGCCAATCGATCGAACAAGCGGCGTTGAAACGCGACAAAACCCGCCTCGCAGACGACTCTGCCAAAGCGTTGGGGAGCGACGCAACAGCAACGCCGACATTTCTTCAAAGCAAAAGATCGGACATCAACTGTCCGATCTGATATCTCCGTTCTGATTGGCGGAGTTGCCAACTATTTAAGCCAATCCGAGGACTGTATCCTCAAGCGTTTTGATTGGATAAAAGGTGGCCTCAGACTCAGATTCTGAACCCTCTGGACTCAGGCTCTCCCCAATTGACTGGTGCAGGAGGAACCAGTGGCCGGTTGGGTTGGGCCTAAGCCATTTGGAGTTTTGCTCAAGCAACCAACAGGTCACAAGCAACATGTTCACTGGTGCCAAGAAAATCGTCAAGCCTGAGGGCCAAACCGCCGATGAGTTCGAGCAACAAGTGGCGCAGGAGCTCTTCAACTTGGAGATGTCTTCCTCCGACCTCAAGAACGACTTGAAGGACTTGTATATCACTGCCGCCAAGCAGGTCGATGTTACTGCCGGTCGCAAGGCCATCGTCATTTTCGTGCCTTTCCGTTTGCTCAAGGCCTTCAACAAGATCCAAGCGCGTCTTGTCCGTGAATTGGAAAAGAAGTTCAGCGGCCGTCACGTCGTCTTGATCGCTCAGCGCACCATCCTTGGCAAGGGCTATGCTCGTTCCAACAAGACCAGCGGCCCACGTCCACGCTCCCGCACCCTTATGGCTGTGCAAGAAGCCATCCTCGATGTAAGCTTTGTCGATTGTTGTAGGGATGGGCTGCCTTGCATGTTGCTTTATGTCTTTTTGTCCGTACGATGATGGCCTCTGGGGGTTAGCCACCCATGCCCCATGCTGATGATCTTCTGTGGTCTTCTCTCGATTATAGGACCTCGTCTACCCAACGGAAATCGTCGGCAAGCGCACTCGCTGCCACCTCGACGGCAAGAAGACCCTCAAGGTCTTCTTGGACCCTAAGGACCAAGTCAACGTTGAGACCAAGTTGGAAACCTTCAGCACGGTCTACAAGAAGCTCACCAACAAGGATGTTGTGTTCGAGTTTCCCGTGCAACAGGAATAAACTATAGGTTCACACGTAGCGCCGCATCTTGATTGATTGCCGTTGCAGAAGCGATGGAAATGGTCAATAAAACATGAGCAAAACTCACTCCAAACGAGATCGGTTTTCATCCTTTTATCTTTTGCTTCGTCCTGTTGCTCAGGGTAGCTAGTGTGTAAACCAGATTCCCCAATTGCCAATGCTCCGGTTTGGTCGTTTTCGATTTAGCGGATTGCACTTCTTCAAAACTCTCAAAAATATATCAAAAATGTCTATCGGCGGGCAAATTACGAGTTGGTTTCATCGCCCGTCGTCGTCTTCGGCCTCCAATTGTTGTAACAGAGTCAATTGCGGAAGAGCGGACGTGTTAGCGATGGTCAAAAGCGCGCCATGTGCTGCCACTGCGGATGCTGCGGTTTTGAAGATCTGACGTGGTGGAAAGCGTAACAAACACAAAGGAAATCACTTTCTCAGTCACTCCACCCCCACAGCCTTTGGTGGGTAGCCAAAACCATCCAACTTACTGCCTCCATTTCCACTCGAGACCCATTTGTGTGGCTCTTTGTCAGCTGTTCAAAGGAAAACTCGCCTCTTCTTGAGGCAGAACCCGAACCAGAGCTCCGCGTCGTCACATTTCGATTGCTTTTCGCTCTTCGAAGCGCCCGGCGCGACTGATTCTGAATGAAACGCGCAGCATTGCGACCCAGCAGCATTCTTCCCAATGCCGCGAAGAAACTAGTGTTTGGACAAGGTGCGGGTTGTTGTTGTTGGGTGGATGGGTGGGGATCTGGTGTGTGGTCCACACCGCAACGTCATCGGTTGCCTTGCCCCAATCAAAACGCAACCTCAAGCTCAACGCCCAACACCCAAAAGCTCCAGCGAGCGCAGTCCAAACGAAGAACAAGCCCAACAGCAAGCAGCAGCGATGCAAAAGCTCTCGTTGAGTGTCGGACCAGCCAACGCCTTCGGTCGCCAGTGTCAATCAATGCTGGCTGCTGCGTTTTCGGCTCGTGGCTTTGCAAGCGCTTCGTCTGCTTCGTCGCAACCGCATACCAAAGCCAAACCCATGCCCCAAGTGCAAGTGACCAACTCGGAAAAGGGCTCTCGACTGGCGGCTCTGCGCGAACGACTGCGCGAGGAGGCCACGCGTGGACCGACTTTCACCGACATGGCCCTATCCATCAAAGACTTTGCGCTGCAAGACGACGCAGCTGACGACGACGCCATGAAACCTTCGCGCAAGCCATCCAGTTCCAACCGCAAGCCACGATGGCTCAAAGCCCAGCCAACAACTGGTGCCAACTACGAGAGACTCAAGAAAACGGTGCGTGAACTCAAGCTCGCGACGGTATGCGAAGAAGCTCACTGTCCCAACATCGGCGAGTGCTGGGGTGGTGGCAAGGATGGCATCGCCACCGCCACCATTATGCTCATGGGAGACACTTGCACCCGTGGTTGTTCGTTTTGTGCCGTCAAGACCAGTCGCAAGCCGGCGGCTTTGGATCCGCAGGAACCTGAAAATGTGGCCAAGGCTATTGCCCAATGGGGACTGGACTACGTTGTCTTCACCAGTGTGACAAGAGACGACTGTGACGATCGTGGGGCGAGCCACATCGCCAAGACGATCAGTCTGTTGCGCGAACGCAATCCGCAGATCATGATTGAGTGCTTGACACCAGATTTCAACGGCAAGGAAGAGCTCGTGGATATCGTGGCCAAGTCTGGACTAGATGTGTTTGCGCACAACGTGGAGACCGTGGAGCGCATGACGAGACGCGTCAGAGACTATCGTGCCAACTACCGCCAGTCGTTGCTCGTGTTGGCGGCCGCCAAACGCAGTGTGCCAACGCTTGTGACCAAGACATCGTTGATGCTGGGCGTTGGTGAGACCAAAGAGGACATTTTCAAGACGCTGGAAGACTTGCGTGCGAACCAAGTGGACGTTGTGACTTTCGGTCAGTATCTGCGTCCCAGTACCAAGCATATGCCCGTGAAAGAGTATGTGACCCCCCAAGCCTTTGAGAAATGGCAGAAGGTGGCCGAACAAATGGGCTTTTTGTATGTCGCGAGTGGTCCGATGGTACGCTCCAGTTACAAAGCCGGCGAGTTCTTTATGAAGAGTCTGCTCAAGAGCCGAAAGGAAAGCAAAGCGGTCGCGGGCCAGTGAAGAAAGACCTCGGTAGATCAGTTTCCGTGCCGTAGAATCAACACCCTTGCCGATTCTTTTCCAATTCTGTAGTAGCAAACAACTCGATTCAATGCATGACGCTCATGTCCATCAGGAGTTGTAATGTTCCGTGGTTTTCAGTCTCTTTGTCTCACATAGCCAAGCGGAACTCGCCGAGATTTCAGTGGCTCGAAACAATTGACGCTGCAGCAGACAACCAAATTCGCATATATGTGTGTTTGCATAATCCTCCATTAAAAATTCTCTGAAGAGATGAGTCCCAAGTAATCATCTTTGATGGTCCCAATCGCATTCTACCACAAGAGTCACGGACAGAAAGCTCGTCAGTCATCTTTTTAGCCAGTGAGACCAATCAAAACAAGTACTTACAATCTCCGTGACGTCGATGCTGACCCCCATGATCTTCAACCGTACGCCGCATCCTTTGCGGATTTCCACTTCTCGATCGTCCGAGATCCAGGCGTTATTCTCATGGTCGTAGCCATTGTTCAAATCCGTGGGCATCGCGTGGCGCGACACAAACACTTGCAGCGGACCCACATCCGCAAAGAAACCCAGTTGATTCACGACCGTCACGACAGCATCGAGAACCTGGTTCTTGAACGGTCGGAACAGAATGGCGCGGTACTTGATGTTGAAACACACGTACCCCGAGTTATCCTGGATGATGCCGCGCCCAATGTCTTCGTCGCGCACTTCGGTGACGGTGATGACGTAGCCGTATTTGCCCATGGAGGTTCCTTCCACTTCCTCAATGAGGCGAAGACGGATAATGTCGTGTAGTTTTGGTCCGAAATGCATCGGATGAAGCAGCAAATCGCGCGACAGTTGCTTCAGGAAGAACATTTTGACGTCGTTCTTGGTTGTGTGATCAGCAGTTGTCACTATGGTGCTGTTCGAAGATGTGTCGCACTTTATCGAGTCGCAGAGCGCACTTTAGTGAGTATCCTGTTCTGATTGGCTGAAATCCTGGTCCGCTCTTGGCCACTTGCGTTAATCATCACCAGCATCAACTCATCGGGCGCACCAGCGAGAAGCTCAGGAAGAAAAAGCTATCGAACGCCATGGGTTTGTTGGACGGTTTGTTCACCGGAATGCTGCGCAGCAGCAAATTCAGTCGCCACCACTCGCTGCGCCCTCTGACTTCCAAGCGTGCCAACCGGCGCTTCTACAAAGGCAAGGGCTGTCGCAACGAAGGTGTACACGGCAAACGTGGGCGCTACATCGTGGACCCAGAGAAGCTGCTGGAACTCGAAGTGCCAGATCTCACGGGATTCAAGGTAAGCCCGAACAGCTCTTCTCGTCATCGAAAGCATGATGGGAATCAGGACTCACCTGTGTGTGCTTGTTTGTGTCAATAGCTCAAGCCGTATGTGTCACCCTTGACTCCTGCACGGCCACCAACCGCCAATTAGTCAGGCAGTCGTCGACTTGATAGGAAGAGCGTGAGGGAAGTGCACAGAAGAGAGTGCAGCAGCAGCAAGCAAGAAGAGTCGTTGATCTGCAGTGTTTGTTTAGAGATAATCTGACCACAGGGATGGTTTGCTCATTTGTTAGGGTCTTTTTGGGCGGATTAATCATTGCAGGGCACTGAACCTATGAAATGACGCATCCACACGTCTTGACATTGCGCAGCTTGTCGTTTTCGTCGTTCAACAGATTAAGCTGTGTGTCGGTGGCCTCCTTTTCAAGTTGCAGCTGGTTCAGACGGTCTTTCAGACGTTGCATTTCATCCTGAAGCTCGTCCTTCTGCTGCAATTCTGTAGTCAATCGCAAATCCATCGACTCACGTTCAATTTCCACGTTCTGCTTGGACAGGTTCTCATTCTTGAGCTGCTCTTTGAGCCGCGCAATCATTACTTCCTGGGCTTGGGTTTCGGCTTGAAGGCGTGCCTTCTCACTCATCAACGACGAAGAGTCCAGCTGCATCTTTTCGATTTGCTCCTTGAAGATCTGTTCACGACCACCAACACTTCCGAGCTCTTCCTTGGCCTTCGACACGTCTTGCTGCAATAAACGCATCTGCTTTTCGTATGTTTCTTCTTGGCGAGACAGCAATATCTTCATTGCTTCCGCGTATTTCACTTCGGAGAACACCAATAGACTTTCCATTTTGGCGCCTCCTTTCGCCTGGCTCAGATAGGTTTGACGGAATTTGCTCCATTGAGTCGCAAAAAGCTGCAGATCTTCCACCGAATTGGCGTCGTCCGAGTTGTTAGCAAGCGACCGTGTTAGTTGTGGCTGGATGATCTGCGAATACAAGACTTGAAGCAGGCGTTCGCAGCTTTCCTTGGATAGAGCAAGATTGTTGGCTTTCAGACTTGCCCTTTCTTCTTCAAGACGGGTCGTCAGCTCTTTCTCATACTTGCTGGTTGCATCTCCAATAGCCTTCTGGCGATAAGTCACATGTGCCTGGCGTTCCAGTTCCTTGATGCGACCATCGAGGTCCTCGTCGTCCAACGGAAGCTCCAGTTTGGAGATCAATTCTTCCATTTCTTCTATTGATGCCTGCAAGGCCTTGCGGCATTCAGTTGAGGTGACTCCTTCCCATGCGGAAGTGATGACTGGCACTCCGCCTTGGTTGATGGCATCCACATAAGCCTGGATCATACCAGCAAACATACTGCCATTCAATGGCTTGTTCTGGATCAACTTGGGTTTGAGATCAGCGCCAAACACTTTGTTGCGCAGCTCCTGAAGCTGTTCCTGGAAAGTGACACGCAGTTCCGAGATGGGCAGCTTGTCAACTTGCTGCAAGAGATGCTCTTCGTGCACAGGACGCACAAGGGTCACACACTCGCGTTCCTTGAAGAAAGCCTTGAGCATCTTGCGCACACGGTTGCGCTCCATGACGGCCGGAGTGAACCCAGCTTGGTCATCGAGCGCTCGCTCCAGGTAATCATTGCTGGTGATTGGGTCACCATCTTCATCCACCAGCTCAAGCGTGAAATCGCGTACAATCCACATGAATGACGGGAAGAAGTTATGGAATTGTTCCGCGTCCTCTTGGTCTTCGCCGTTCTCGTCTCCTTGAGCTTTGTCAGCGTGGATTTTGATGTGTTTGGACAGGTTCGCAATGAACGAGAGACCGTTGATGGCTTTCTCATCGACACTTCCTTGGCTATTGTACACCAGTTTGGAACAGAGGAGCGTTGCCAGCGAAAAGATGCGCATGTCGTACTGCTGAGAGGCCTCCAATCCACCCAGACCTTCAGTGTCGAGCATGAGAACCCAGACGTCTTCCCCGTTAGCCATACGATGCATTTGCGGTCGACCCCAGAGCCAAATGCCGCGCGTGCAACGTTCAATTGTCGGTCCGACGCGAAACCCGCTCTGGCGCCCAAGCAGCCAATTGAGCATGGAGGATTTGCCTGTACGGTAGAGCCCCGCCATGGCGATGACCGTGATGTTGCCTTCGATCAGCTTGAGCAAGTCCATCGCGTTGTCGTTGACTTTCATGGTGTTGTCGTCATCGTGGAAAGTGATGAGCGGCACAGGCTCTTCGGGGAAAATGGACGGATCAAAAGATCCATTGGCTTGCCCATTCTGATGCAGACCCATGGTGGCCGTTGATTAACAGATCGAAAAGCCCCAACCAACAAAGAAGAGAAGACGACGACGAGGAAAGGAAGCTCCGGGAACGACAGTGCGCGCGGAGGCTGCAAACAGAATGAGAGCGAATCGAACTGTTGGTGTTCTTGCCGGCCCTGATTTCCTTCCTTCCTTCCTTGCTTCCTGCCTTCCCAGTCGTGAAACCGAGAAATCAGGTCTCTGGGTACACACACTCAGGGTAAAGTTGCTGATACGGTATTATTTTGCGCAGGTGCATTGAGAAGCCTCGGTATGTATTAGCAAAGGTGTATTCGATTCAGAAGGAACCTCCCAAGGGAGAGGAAGCTGCAATTCATTGAATTGCGGATGCGTATCAATTGTGGGTTGGTTGTTGCTTTGGACGTTGGTCGCGTGCTGCTGTCGAGTGAAGTGATCGGCGCACAGGGTAGCAAGCAGGAAATGAGTCTGTTGCAGCGCGTTGGTCTGCGCTGTCGTGCGCATGTGAGCGGGAACGCTAATGGCTTCCTCTGGGCGCATCACATCAAGAGTCTGAGCACACTCAGCACGCCGCAAGCCAACAGTAGCGACGTCCGCAAGAAACTGGCCATCCCGTCCCTCGAAGAAGTGCAGGCGCGTATCCGGTTCGAAGAAGCCAAAGCGCGGAAAGACAAGCAGACGGCGCCGAACAAGAACATGGAACACATGCAAATTCGCGCGGTGCACATCGCGCGCAAAATGGACATTGTGCAGCTCTTTCAAAAGCTCTATACCGACCGCTTCAAAGTGTCGCACTATTTATTCAGAGATTCACTGGTGCTCAAGCTCTCCGGTGCACACGAGTCCACCACTATGGTCACGGGCATGGTCCAACCACCCGCTGAACTTGGCAAAGAGCCCGTGGAAGATCCTTTGGATCTCGATTTGGAAGCTGAACTGGAAGAATCGTTGCCCAGCTCCGTGTTGAATGAGCGAACGCTGCAGCGAAACATCAAGAACTCGCGTCGTGCCAAAGACAAATGGGTCGTATATTTTGACTACGGCGCCGTTGTGTTCTTCAACTGCGACCAGCAGCTCATCGCCAAACTGGTGAACCATGCGGAACGTTTCTGCACTAATGTCTTTGAACAACGTGGCCACGACGAAGAATTGTTGTTGGTGAGCAACCCCGTCGCAGAGAAGTGGAGTAACCTGCACGACAACAACAGTCTCGTGGTCAAAGAGATTGATCTCGTCAATGTTCATGTGATCGCCGGTGTTCTGGCTCAGACCGTCGCCCTGGAGCATTTTGAGCGCCAGATTGAGTCCATTTTGACCGAGTTTGAGAAGCTCAACACCGCGGTGGAACGCCATGGACCCCGCCAAGCGTTGTTTGGTATCGGCTTGTCGGCCAAAGTGTCAGAGACCGAACGCAACAAGAAGCTGTTCAAGATCGTCGCCACTTCCAACACACTGCTTATTGATCTCGTCAACAAGCTGCGGGTCATTGATCGCAAACGACCCGGAGACGCTGCGTGGATTGAGACCCGGTACCACGAACTTTGGGAAATGCTCTTTGAAGAGTTTGAACTCAAGGCTCGCTTCGACAATTTAGAGTTTAAGACGGACATGATCCAACAAAACACCAAGGTGAGTGTTGTCCTGTACGCAGGAGGCGGAAGGTGAACTGGGTCGACTGACATATGTGGGTGGTATGCACAGTTCTTCCTCGAGGTGCTGGGAACGCATAAAGGCGAACGACTCGAGTGGTATATTATCATTCTCATTTCCATCGAGCTGGGCATCACGTTGGTGGAGAAGCTGGTTTAGAACCAGCCGAGCGAAGGGAAGAAAGACTAGAGCTAGAGACCAAACGGAGGTGCCGAAATCTCCGTCGACCTTTTCTGAATTAATCGGCCTTTTTGTTAATCTCTCTTCCACTGCGCGTGTTCATGGGGAGCCTTGCGCGTCGTAAATGCCGAGGCAGGCTTTCGTCCACCACCAGTAACATGGTTCCAGTATGAGTGGAACGACTCAAAATCTTCTTTGCCCAATTCAACAGGTTTTGTGCGCAACATGGCGGCCAAGAGCCCCCGAATGCGTTCTCTCTGGCGACTGGTGATCGTCTTCGAGTGCTTGTTCTCTTCGTCCTGCAGGTTTAGGAACCTGGCGTGGAGCAACGTCACCTGCATCGAATGGTAGACGTTGAAGCAGATCTTAAGCAAGTGCACCAAACCGCTTCCAGTCGTGTGAGCAGGAGAAAATCGCTGGAACTGGTAGCGAAAGCCCATGACGTGCACGCGCGTCGTCTTCCACTCGATCGTTTCAAGTGCTTTGACAAACTGCAGCACGCCCTTGCCGTTGGACCGCGCGGTGCCTTCGGCAAAGAGCACGTAGGGACCTTTGCTTCGTTGTAGTACTTGTTGAAGCTTCACCGGCTGCAGCAGCAAAGCACATAGTCGTCCAATTAGAACACCTGAGGAGTGTATCAAGGAGTCGCATGCAAAATGGAGGTTACTTTGACGCGTTGAAGACCATCGCCGTACGCCATAGAGATACTCAGAGCACCAAAGAATCCCATGGGACACACGAGTCCTTTGGCTGCTTGCGGTTCATCCGCAAAGAGGAAAACAGGCGAGAAGCGTCGCTGAAGATAGATGACCTCGAGGAAACTCAAGTGGTTGGCGACAATCACGTCGTTGCGCGCTACATCAAACGATCCTTTCACCTTGGAGCTTGGAGCACTTGGACACCAAGCAACAACTCCAAGTAAGAACCAGATAGATCCCTTGGATTCAATAACTTTAGTCTCCAACCCAAAGCAATCAACTCACGTGAGCCCAAGACGTCGAGTGTTGGCCAGCTCTTCCGTGACCAAGGTCCCCATCATCAACAACAGCAGACAACTCAATAGCCAATCGAGGAGCCGTTGCACGAGCCTACCGAGCAACGGAACCCATCCCTGCAAAGCATTTTGATACGTTGGTCAGCTAGTCATCAGACGACAGCATCCATCAGGTGCAGTGGAACTCACCACAAGCAGGACCACGAGCGCCACGACACTCCACAAAAGCAAGGCCACCGTCACAAGTGGCACGCGCACCACACAGAGCACGGTACCAGCAACCACTTCGAGCGCGCGCAGAGCGATATTGCCGTCGCCACGACGCTTGAAAGGTACAAACGGGTTGATGCCGGTCGTCAAATCGGCCCATCGATTGAATTTCTCCATCACCACTTGACCTGCTCAATCTGCACACCCAAGAAACGACAGACGTGGTGGACTCAGGTGCGCATCCACCGAAACCTTCTCAGAAAATACCTCTGTCTGATTCCACTAGGGATTTGACGTCTGATTCGCAAAGCTCTTGCCTGATGTGCATTGGTTTCTGAAGATGCCGTCCAGTACTAATGCCAACGTAGCAAGCGGCGGACAAAACCCTCAACAGGCGAAAGAAGAGCACGAGGCACCCACTTTCGAGGCCGAAGAAGAGTTTCGTAAGCGCATGGAGCCCGTCGCGCCGTGGAATCGGGACAACATTCCGGATTACGGGCCGCTCGAGGACAAGCAACACGTTGTAAACTTCTTGGCGATTGGTTCGCTCATGACCCTGTTCTACGAGTTCACCAAGTGAGTTGCTGCGGATAATAACAGGATGGGTAGAAGGACGGTTGCTGACGCTCACTGGTGTTGGCCAGCTATTTTCCCGAGATCCCGCGGTGGCTAGCGTATTGCACCATTTGGCTGCCCCTCTGGTTCCTCTTGCTGTCACGCTTGGCACCAAAGCCCCAGAGCGAAGAAGAGCTTTTGAAGGAACAGGAAGAAAGAGAGAGAAAGTCTTTTGCGAAACAACTGAAGCGAATTGTTCATGATGCAGACGACGACGACGACGATAAGGACGGAAGCAGCACGCGGAAAGACAAGTGAGCCAGCATCCAACCTAATTCGATGAGACTCCATTAGATTGCTGCTGAAACGGTTTCTTGCGCTGTTCATCAACGCACTTGTCACCTAACTGCGGAACCAGCCAAAGATTCCCCCGCCGCTTGCTGTCTTGGCCTGTTCTGCCTTCTTTTCTTCCTCAGTCTTCATTCGCTCGCTGATATCTGGCATCTCCAACTCATTGAACGCCATATCAAACAGCAGTGGCTTACAGGGAATCGGAACGAACTCAGGCGGAAGCGAAACCAGTTCGTGAAGCCCCTTCGAAGTCCCGGCATCATAAACCTGCTGGCGCTCCAACAGCGTTTTCTGCTTCTTCTGGTCTGTTCCCGACGAGACCTTGAGACCCGCAAAGTCCTGACGCAGAGACTCGGTCTGTTGTGACTTTTGCAGGAAACTGAGTGCAGTTGTTCGCGCAGATGCTCCATCGAGATTCTGCTTGAGCTGCGTGCTGAGCTTCTGCAAGTGCTCGTCTTTCGCAGCCGGTTTAGTCATCAAAGTCTCTTCTGTCTCGTCAAACAGCGCGGTTGCGAAGCGATACAACGAAAGAGCTTCCGGAAACTGCCACGCGGATCACGAGGCGTCAGTTGAAAAAACCATGGCCAGCCACTTGTTGACGACAACAGCCTCACCTTCTTGTTGTTCAAATACACTTGCGCCACTTGAGTCGCTCGGATGGACTTGAACAGGGTCAGATACGCAGCATATCGATGGCAGAGCGTGTCTTCCTCCGAGATGTCCGGTACACCCGTGATCTGGTCCACATTTTGGATCACCATGTCCAACAGATGGAGCAAGTCACTAGGTTGAACGTCGTTTCGCGCCCACTGCTGCTGCAGCAACGCGATGGTTCGATCAATTTGTTGGCGCAATTTCTGAACGCGCACGTACTCTTCCAGAAGTGCCAGCGATTCCATTTGGGCGTTGACCAACGAGCTCCCGCTCTTGGCCTGCTGCTCATACTTGAGATTCTCGTCACGGATCAACTGCAACAGGGAATCGTAGCCGCTGAGCACTTCGAGATACAGCAGCTCACGCTTCTTTTCGCTCAAACTTGACTGCTCCTGCTCCATTTTGAGCACAAGCTCTTCAACACGCACAAGCGCGATACAAATCTCTTGAGTAGGAAGCGCCAGCTCGCGATGTTTCCACACAATTGTCTTCATCTGCGCGGCCTTTTGCTTGCGAGCTTCAAGCAATACCATCTCCAGCTTGGACTGCAACAACAGGTTACCACTTGCATTGGCGTTGGCATCGTCATTGGCATGGTTGGATTCCATCTCGGCGCTCCATTCTGACGGCTGCAAGAGATGCAGACGATGCTCACAAAAGCGAAGGAACGGGTCCAGTTCTTGCACCAGTGAGCGGAACAATTCCTTTTGCACCAGAGTACCCACTTGGCTCAAATCCGCGTAGATGCGTCGCGCCGTCTTGAATCGTTCCAGCGCCTTATCGTGCTTTTCTTGGTGGAAGAACAAGTTACCGGCCATGTAGGCAGCGTATGCTTCTGCCTCGAGACTGGTTCGTCTGGGGTAGTCATTACGCAAGAAACAACAGTGAGACTCGATGGAACTGATGTGCTGCGTCTACCAGCGATGGTAACAACTTACGCGTCTGCCCGCGTAGCACACACAGTGGCAAGGCGTTGACTCCAATCGGCAGCTTTGCGAAGGCGCGCCGCCAAATGGAACTTGATGCGCGAATTGGCTTCGTCACCGTGCTGCTTTTTCTCCAGATTGTCTTCTTCCTTCAGCTGCATCGCGTAGCTCCAAGCGCGTTCCGCGTTGTACAACAACAAATGCAGATGGCTGTCGCCGCAACAACAACAACAACCACAAGAGCTCTTCGGGTCAGTGCGGCGTCCACCAGTGTAGTCAGTGGAAACCTAGGGGAGGAAACAGTACCGAGCCTCCGACGCATTTTCAGCATCGACTTTCTTGTTGACAAACGCTTTGCCTTTGCCGTGCATGAACTTGACCGACTTGCGAATGCGACGAAGCCGACGAGTGCAGTACTGGCGATATCGCTGGTAGTCGCGATGACGCAAGCCATTCTGCTGCTGCGACGCCTTGACGGTCTCCAAAACTATAAAACGAATAAGAGTTCGATCATCCAGTGACCTGAGAGGTCATTTTCAAGAGCAAATACACTCACTTGGGACCTGATAGGGCTCCGTCGACGCCTCCGTCATGGCAACATCTTCTGCTACTTTCCTCACCATCTCGTTCGTCTCCAGCACCTCACAACACACCACAACAAACTCCACCATAAGGGACACGATCCCTTATCCCTTCGGAATCCATAATCCCTGATTTGGATTTCGTCCCTTGCTACTGTACCAAAACAAGGGATTTTGAAATGTGCAACGGAGACTCAATATGCTGTAGAAACGTATATCCCGCGGAAGATCAACTCTGCATTCGTGTATACCGCCTGGTATTTGAATTGTCCCGTCAAATTTTATTGTTCGAAGATCAACAGATTGGGTAATCCATGCTCTGTGGTGTTAAGTTGTGGGTTAGGGTGAAACAATGCAGTGCTCTTGGCTGACCAATTCAACAGACCGGCCGACTGTACAGTATTACGAAAAAGAACTCTTGGGAGGATCACTCTTGGGAGCAGAGACTGGACACGCGATGCATGCTTTGACATGCCAACTCCACGACGAAACTATTTACCCATGAGAGCTGTTGGGTCAAACCATTTACCCATCAGAGTTGTTCAGTTCTGCTGTGTTAAGTTTCAGAACAGGGAGATGGTCTTGTGGAACTCTCTTCAATGTCCTGATGTTTGGTTTGTTCTCGGCCTTGACGTTGAAGATTGAAGATGCTCTTGGTTTCCATTACACTCGGTCTACAGTACCTCCATCGCTGGATGCACCTCTGGCTTTTTATGGTGTCTGACTTGTTCCCATGACGCTCGGTGGAATGTTTGCGTTTTTGAGCACCAACCGCAGGCTGCTGTGTAGGAAGAGCAAGGGGTGGGATTCAATTCACGTAGACAAGAGCGAGTAGGGTTTACGTTGTTACAAGTGGACTGACGTTTGCTGCACTTGTTGGCTACGAAAGCGCGCAGTATTTGGGTGGTCCACGGTTGGGGCAGTGGCTGTGTGGGTTGTTTTACTTTGAGTATTGCTCCGTTCTCGACAAAGTGCGCATTGGCAGATCGAATTGATCATCAAGTGCTGGCAATCGACCTGTCGGAGATACTCAAACAAAAGAAGAAGCAGAAGAAGAAGCAGAAGAAGAAGAAGAAGAAGAAGAAGAAGAAGAAGAAGGGGAACATGACCGAGTGGACCAGTTGGCTGAGCGACGTCGTGGACCGCGTGCAGATTGTGGTGTTTGGCAACGTGTTTGTGTACCATGGCGCAGAAGCGGATGCCTTGGAGAAGCTTCTCATGGTGTTGCTGGTGTTGATCGTGCTGGTGGTGGTCGTGTTGGGCGGCGTGATGCTGGCGCATTGGCGCCAACAAAACGGCATTTTGCCATTGTTCCAGCGAGGCAATGCCGCTTCAGTTGCGGCTGGAAGAAGGAGTTGCACGCGTGGTCTTGCACTGGATTTGGTCGAAGAAAAACCATTACAGACCATTTACGAACATGAAGTATTCCACGTCGACCACAAGCGACTGTGACCTTGGACCCACCACCTCATTAGAGGGTTTTGCTGTTAGAATTTGTTTTTTGTGGTGTATCCTGGTCTGGTGGTCGCGTCGGGTGGTTGTTTTCGTGTTTTGGTTATTGTTTTTGGGTGGGCTGGCTTCTGTATTATTGCTGCGGGGAATATTTTAATAGATTGGCTCGATTGGAAAGCCGTTGATCGATTGATATCATCCATGGGTCTCTATCTCTCCGTCAGTTTTGACTTCCACAACTCGCTTGCTCTCTGGTGGAACTGCCTCTCGGCCATGGGTCGGTCAGAACTTGGTGTTGTTCTTCAGTTTATTCTTCTGCTTCTTCACAGGCGAGTTTGGATGCGAGAGGTTGTAACCCAGCCAGTACCATTGACCATAGTCGGCGTATAACTCGTCGTCACAGTCGATGTCCGCAATCGCCACGACCACCGCTTTCTGCAGTTCCGGTTTCTTCACAAACGTCACGTTGTATGCCGAGTCGTCGCGACAATCGTTAATGAACCGTGCGAGATGCTGCTCACAATGCAATGCATCCACAAAGACTCCGTCGCCCAAACGCATCAAGTAATGTTTGTCTGCCAGTCGAAGCGCCACTGAAGGAGGCCAGACGATGCCCATGTACTCGCAGACCACTTGGCCCTTTGCGAAACGTCTCGTGGCAAAGAGTCCCTTCCCAGCATTGGGAAGAAGTGACTCGCCCACGCGAAGCCCGTCTTGAAGCGGTTCACTGCGTAGCAGCGCAAAGTATTCATGACGGATCTTGTGCTCATCATCATCCGCCATTGGTGTTCGCGAAGCTGATTGGCCAAAACTCGCTGCCCATTCGTTGTACCAACCAGACCGTCCACCAAATCGTTCAAGTGGCAGGCTGGTCGAAGCACACTGATCATCATGCAGAACTGCTACTTTCCTGCTGTGAAGGAGTCCAAACACGCCCAAGAGGAAGACATTCAACTGCCGACAAGATCTGCCATCCAAAACTCCACTCTGCGGACCGATCGGATACGTAAAAGCTCCGATGAGATGCGCAAAAGCTTCATGAAAGTGGGTGTCGTGAGTGCTGCTTCGGGCTCAGCATACGTGGAATTTCAGCAAACCAAGGTGATATGCGCCGTGTATGGACCAAGAAGCGACACACGACCACGCAGAGAGTTCAGCGATGAAGGGCAGCTTGTCTGCGATTTTAAATACGCGCCATTTGCTGACTGTCATGGACGACGAGAGCGTGGCCAGGTGAATCAAAGCACATCACTGCTTCACCAACAAAAGATGAGTTTGTAATGATACTCATGATGGTGTTTCGTTTAGGATCCCGATGAGTTGGAAATGTCGTCGCTTCTGGAGCAATCGCTTTCAGCTGCTGTACTGCTACACAAACTCCCAAAATGTGTTGTCTCGATCTACGTAGTGGTGCTGGAGAACGACGGAAGCGCTCTCGCCGCGGCTATTAATTGCGCCTCACTGGCTTTAGCAGATGCTGCGATTGAGATGTACGACATCGTAGTGGCGTCCACAGTGGTGAGTGCAGCTACTCATGTAGAGTTAGATGATTTGGTGCTCACGCTCTGTTGTATCGTCACTGGGTCTGCCAGGCTGTTCTCAAGGGTCAAGTGCTCCTGGATCCTTGTCTTGAAGAAGAGCAACAGGCAGAAGGAACTTTGACATTGGCATTGCTTCCCTCTACCAACCGCGTCACTCACGTGGTGCAAAAAGGTCGCATGCAGCACGCTCAGTTACAGGAGGCTGTGGATCTTCTGTCGGACGCGAACTCTTCTCTGCTTCTCGGCATGCTCAAGACAGCGCTGGCACAGAGCTTTGGAGCATCGAAGTGAGAATCAGTTAGCACGAAGGATCAGAGTTCACCACGTATTGGGTGATCTTGTATCAATTTGAGGACCTTTACATTCTCTCTGGGATGACTATGGGGCTGGCTTATACCCTCGTTCGTCCTCATCTCTTCATGCCTTCCATGTCGAGTTTTCGCACTTGTGTTCGTCGTTTCCAGGGCCAATTGGTACCAACACGGCCCTTGATATCGTCGTTATCATCGTCAAGTGTCTCATCGGTGGTCATCCAGGTGTTGTGTTGGCCAAACCCGGCGGCAGCATTGGGCACAGCGTGTACCACTGGATTGGCTGTTTGGGGCCGTTTCGTTGGAAGCTCCAGGTTCTTTTGTGCGCAAGAGTTCTTCTCTGGCTGCTGTAGCCGGTACTGTTTGGCGATGGCCGAGTCCACCGAGTTCTGTACGACAGCGAGTTGGGTGTGGGACTGGCGCAACAATTGCATCACTCGGTGTTCGTCGTGCACATGCCGCTGGGATTCAAACCCTTCGCGGATTTGCTTGCGTACTTCGTGTTTTGTCGCGGGATCCAAGGGCGAAGTAGCTCGAAGAAACTCACGATACCGCGCCAGCACTGCCGAGCGGTTCATGAAAAAGCGCAGTGAATGCAACGGTTTGCCATTCACAAGAGTACCTGGCGGCATGGTCACAGACGAAGGACCGAGACTGGGTGCGTGTCTGAGTCAAACCCTGCCTCGCCGACTTGTGTGGTCCACACAGAGGCCGTGTTGTACAAGAAGTGGAAAAGAGTTGAGAAGAAGACCAGGCAGGTGAAGAAATCGATGCGGCAGCGGATGATTTGATGGCTGAATGACTGATTGGGTGGCTGAATTACTCAATTAGTTGGCTCACTTGACATACAGCGAAGAGAGAGGTGAAAAATGCCACAGCAATCCGGAACTAACAAGAGCATTCTCAAGGTGTGCAGCATGCAATCAAGAGTTTGGTGTCACCCCATTGACTGGCAATGTGTGGCGTCTCTTGCAGAACACTCGCGTTGTGCTCAACACGAACCTTCTCTCGACGCCCATTACAAATTCATTGAATGAGAATCTTTTACAGCGAGTGAGTTTTCCTGAGCTGCGTCTGTTTGGATCCTCGTCGATCAGCGTGATGATGTGTTTCTTATCATATTAGGAAGTGTTTGACTACGATTTCACGAGGGAAAGAGTGTTTTTGGAGATTGCCGCTGCAGAAATGGAAGCAAAACGCAAAGCCAACGAAAAAGAAGCTACCGAAGCTGCGATGGCTCGTCGAGTTAGTTTGCTATCTGATTTCCTAATGCGATCTGGATGGGTCACTGACAACAGCACATTGTGTGTGTAGGGCCTGAGTTCATTAAGCTTGAATTCAGACGACAACGATGCCAGTGAACTAGAGAAAGGAGCAGGCGTTTCGCCAGCAAAAGCTCAAACACGAGCGCGTACGTCAAGTGCCGATGATGTAGTTGCCGCCTTGGAGGCATCGCTTCGAGAGTATTAAGTTGACAGAGTGGTCAATGCATGAGGTTGTGTGTAAACTTAATGAAGTGATGCATACCGGTTCGAGTTGGAAAGGGTACCGTTTCGTTTGGTGTGTGTGATCAGCAGCGGAAGCCAAAAAGTCAAACGACCAAACACAACCAGAATGACTTCGACGCGCAAGTTCCGTTGCGAAGATCTCTTGCGATTCAACAATGTGAATCTGGACGTGTTGACGGAAACGGTATGTGGATTGCGCTGTTGTGGAGCCGTAGGATGCCGTGATTTCTATTCTTTTGACAGCCACTGGGTTGTTTTGCGACCACTAGTACAACATGTCGTTCTATCTGCAGTATCTGGCCAAATGGCCCGATTACTTTTTGGTGCAAGAAGACCCCAATGGCACCATGATGGGATACAGTGAGTTCATTCTTTGCGTCGGATGGCTTTTGTTTTCATTTCCTGATTTTGTTTCTGTCGTGGTGCGCTCGTGATCAGTTATGGGCAAAGCTGAAGGCCTAGGTGAGAACTGGCACGGCCACGTCACGGCTGTGACAGTCGCACCCGAGTTTCGACGTCTGGGCCTGGCGAGGAAGCTCATGGACCACTTGGAGAACGTCTCGACCGAATTGTATGACGGGTATTTTGTGGATTTGTTTGTGCGCGTCTCCAATTCGCTGGCAATCGGCATGTACGAGAAGTTTGGCTACTCGGTGTATCGGCGTGTGCTGGGGTATTACTCTGGCGAAGACGCGTCTGAGGACGCATTTGGTGAGCAGCTTTGTGGAGCACGACGACGGGAAGAGCACGTAACTGAGCAGTTCTGGCATTCCTTGTAGATATGCGCAAAGCACTTCCTCGAGACAAGGACAAGAAGTCGATCATTCCGCTTCCGCACCCTGTGACCCCTGACCAGCTATAGAGCATCACAACAGCAGTGGAGAAAGAGATAGCTCGATATAGAAGATGCAACATGCACATGCATAACATGCAGTAATGAATGATTCGAAGAGGTTCGTGGAACGGATCATACAGCTCTAACCGGTGATGACACGTACTCCCAGCTGTGCCACTTTGTGAACATTCTTGTCTCCTGGTTGGGCAATGAACATCATGTTGGTCGGTACGCTCATGCTGCTCGAGATCCATTCGACTAGTACTGGATCGAAATGGCCACGAACACACACAAAGTCGATGCGCAACTTGGGGTAAATGTAGTCAAAGAGCCGCACGATCTCTTCAAGCTGCTTCACGCGTTCGTTGCCGTCTTCAGGCTCAGCGACATGCACAACGCGCATGTTATGAGTCTGCTCATTTCGTCGAACGTAGAGCACTGCCTTGTTCAGAACCGTCATGTCCAAATGCTTGCAGAAGAACACGATTGGTGGCTCGTTAATATTCATGATCGCCTTCGTGATCGTTCGACCACCACGCGCACCAGTTCGCACTCGATCCAGGGCCAACACTTTGGTTTGATCCGACGGAGCGTCAGGAGATTGGACACTGGGATCCTGCAGATTTCCTGGTGACTCAACCGAATCAGGTTTCTTGGACGGAAAGCACTTTTTCATCACCGCCAAGACGCCTCTTAACACCGTCACGCGTTCAAGCATCGCAAACATCACAGCTGCAATTAGGATGAAGTAAATCATGAAGTACATGAGAATCTTTGGGTCCCCCAGCAAGTTCGCAAAAATGCCGGTCGTGACCATCGTAGCGCCCATAATACAGGTCCACCATGGCGCATGGATATCCCGCGGAATCTCAGCGCGCTTAGCTTTCAACAGCATGCATCCGATTGTAAAGAGAACCATGAGACCTAGGAAGGCGTAGGTGTAGACGCCACCGAGAATGGTCGTTTTGGCATCGAGCAACCAGACCAGAGACGAAGCCACGACAAAATACGTGAGAATAATGACGTGGTTAGTCTTTCGGCAAGAGTTTTGGCGTAAGAAAAACCCTGGCACGATGCGATCACATGCGAGTCGTTTCACGAGACCATTGATACCGACATATGACGTGAGAACAGCACCGGAAAGCACCACCAACGCATCGACGGAGACCCACACTTCAAGCCACTTTCCTGCACTGACACGACCCATTTCAGCCAGAACGATTTCGTTCTTCTCGTGACTCAAAATCACTTTCAACGGCAACACACCAAGTGCGAGAACCGACAAAAGTGCATTGAAAAGCGCCACAAGTCCCCACATGTTCCGCAGCGTCTTGCGAAACACTCCAGGCTGCTGCTCTTCCACAAAATTGGCTGAACTCTCAAAACCTGTAATACCAAGAAGTGCTGCACCAAAGCCAAAGAAAATGGCCGCGGGCACGTTGGAGTCAATCATGTTGCCAGCAAACTCGACCGGAGGAAGATCCGTCTTCATATTGTCCTTAAAGATCGACGGGTGCTTGAACATGTAAATGATCGACGTGACGACAAGGGTTGATAGTGTCGCAATATGTCCCACAAAGATCATGAGCGCAACTACAGAGCTCTCCGTGATGCCAATGAGGCAGAGCACGGCAAACAGGAACAACAAGCCGATGGTGCATGGCACAACAGGCAGATACACTTGGGTATTGATGTAGTACAACGCAGAAGACGCAGAGACAACACCAGTGGCAAGGTAGGAGAGGATACCCAATCCGGCTGCAAGCGCAGCAACGCGCTTTGAGGTAGTGTTGAGCAAAACATTGTAGGAGCCACCGTTCAAGGGAATGGCTGTGACAACTTCTTCGTAGATGAATCGAAAGAAGTACAACACAATGGACACCATCACAAGCGGAATCGGGCACAACTTGCCTGCTTTCAGCGCCACAAGTCCTGAAGAATAGAGGACACTGGACAGAATATCGTTGCCCGAGATGGCGGTGGATGGCCATTCACTGAGCATATGCTTGGGCATGTTCATCTTCTCACGAAGCAACTCGAGTTCTTCCTGTGGCACGTCGACATACTGTGAAGATCCTCCGGCAGGGTACATCCAGATGGGCTTGTTGCTCATGTCATCTTCGATCACTTCGATCTCAATTTTGCGTCGCCGCACTTGTTGCAACTCGCCTTGGGGTTGCTGAGGCGTGTCCTGCGGCGAGCGAAAGGCCTCGTAAGTGTTGGGACCCGTTGCGGGCGTCGCCATCAGAGTCAGTTGATGAGTTGACGAGGTGGTGAGCTCTTGAACTGCTGAGTTGTTGAGCCAAAGCGCGAATGGGCCGGGCCGGTTGGGTTTGCTGCTCTGCTGCTCTGCTGCTCTGCTCTCGCTCAACTATCTGGTTGCTGGTTCTTGGCCAAAGGCTAAGCGAAACCACCACCAACAAACAAAAACGGCCCAGAGGAAACCCGACCCCTAGATTATTTGTGCGGAGAAACGAAGTGGAGAAGTCTTGGAGCCAATTGGTTCCATGGTAGAAAGAGGAAAAGAAAGTCCACAAAGGCGACGGGAGACTTCGAGAGCAGCACACAAACAACGGGACTGTTAATAGCGTGGGTCACCATGGAAGTAGAGGCTCTTTGCATGTTGCAACAGAAGTTTTGTGATCAGAAGCCATTTGGTGAAGCAACCAAAACCATATCGTTGTGCCGATTAAAATGTGCCAGAAAAAGTGAGCGCCTTGGTTTGATTGGCCAAAATTGAGTGGACAGAGAGTCCCGCACCTCTTAAGGTTATACATGATATGGGTATAGAAGCTGATGTATAGGTAGTGTATACCAACCAACGAAGAAGCTAGTGACTTCAAGAGTGCCTCGAAAGGTGGTTCTTCTGCACTGTTGACAGAAGTAGAAACTGTTGATCGTTGGTATGCGAGATCATCCCATGTGCGGTTATCACTGAGACAGCAGCTGCAGCCTCCCACAAGCGATGAGAGGTTGGTTGTGGTGGCGAGGCACATGATGTGGACCCCACCATCACACTGGTTGAAGTTGAAGACCTCGAGATTAGATTCCCTCTGAGGGTCCACACCTGTTCAGAATGTACAGAAAGACGAAGGGAACGGCACAACTGGCCTTGGTATATGCTCCATTCGAATGAGCTCCTCTTCTTGTTTTTTGTGCGGAGGGGCTTCGGAGGTCCATGCATTCTACCAAAGAGACTCAACATGCCATCAACTTGAACGTAAGGTGTAGCTAGCTGTACCGCATTTCCACCAATAGGATCCTACCCATTCATTCAACAACCAAGTACCGTATGTTCATCCATAATTTATTCTCTCCCAAAATTTTTGCAGTGTCTGATAACTGTTCATTGGTGGGTGGGCGTGATTGGTGTGCAGGAAAGTAACCTTTGATAACCCGTCCCGATCTGAGCCCATGATCTCGTTTCGCGCGCAATGATTGGATATTTTTCTCAAAAAGATCCACTCCGTCTATGTACACCGTAACTCCTCCATAAATTCGAATGGAGGTACCGGTTCGAAACTGGTTTCTGGCTCCACCAACTCCCCCTCTTGATCCTTCGGGAGCCCACTCATCAGCTTCGGTGCAAACACCAAACAAAAGTGAAGCGGACACTGCCATCCCCAAGCCGCAGGGCAGTCGAACCCAACCCAGAGCCAAGCCAATTTAAACCGAGCCAAGCCGAGCCAGAACCCGCCCAAGAGCCCAAGCCCAAGCTCAAGTGTTCCTTCCTTCCCCAGTAGGCGCCGCTCCCGCATTGAACGGTGGAAGGCGTTGAAAGCCTCGCAAGCAAACCTCAAGCGAGACCCCTTGTTGGCGCAGCAACGCTTCGGGAGCGTTTGAAAAGCCGTCCGTCAGTCTCGCTTTCACTGCCAGCCAGCCAGCCAGTCCAGTTTCGCCCAAGACCCGTCCAGAGCCCAGACCAGACTTGTCCTCGTTTCGGCATTTGCCTTTGGCTCGCTGTTTCCCTCGCCTCGTTCTCCCCCTCCCTTCCCTCCCTCATCACGCCATTCGAGTCGATTCGGTAAAGGGGACGACGTCGTTAGAAGATAGCGAGTGACACAGATAAGTGACAGCAACTCCTTTGCGCCAAACTCAATCCATTGTCGGTGTTGTGTGCGATCCGAAGCCATCCGCCGCCAAGTGTGTGACCTCTGACTGGACCCCAAGTGGAAGCGTCGTCAAGATCCAGACAGATACCAGTGGCCCCATTGCTTCTCGGTGTCTTTGAGTTCTTCTTGCTTGTTTCTTCTTCCTCGTCGTCGTTGTGTCGTGCGTGAGTGAGTGTGTGCGTTGTCGTGTGTGTGTAAGTGCCGTCAACCCGTGCTTCAAGATCCTTCTAACTCCAAGCAACTCGCTCGCCGCCCAAGCGCCAAGTCAGTGCGAAAACCATCCCAAACCTAGCGCTTCAGTGCAGTGTCTTCTTTATCTTTCAGTTCAGTGTGATTGGGCGTCGCGGAGAAACAGCTACAGTCTTTTTCAAAGCGTCGTTCGATCGTTTGAAGGTGACCTGGTCCATTCACGCGGAAAGCAACCACGTGGGAAACCAGCATGGCGACCGCAGAGAAGAGCGAAAGAGAGCAGCGCAGTAGTACAGTTCGCAGCGCGAGAGAAAGAGACAAAACGAGCGTGGCGGACGAAAATAACGAGAACAGCAGCAACAACGAAGGTGAGTCTGCGTCTTCGCGCAGAGAATCCGACAAAGACTTGAACCCACACAATTCGGAGAAAGAGCCAGACGAAGAGAATATGATCAGTCTCAAGACGCCCCTGACGGCTTCGACCGAGAAAAGAGCGGCAAGTTTTATGCAAAACCCGGCGGGTGGCGGTAATCAATGGCCGGCCAAGCAGCAATTCTTTCAGCCGTTGAAAGTCAAGCGATCGCTACCGCCGCCCATCAACACAACCGTCGTGCCCACGACGTCCAATTCAGCGATAGGAAACGCGGGAAGTGCATCAACGACTTTGGGAAAGCCCAATAACGGCAAAAGCCCGCTTGGAAGTGGTCGATCAGCGCTCCTCACAGGTGCTGCGTCACCTTCAGAGGCGCCACTTCAAGTTTCTCTTCCGACTATCACCAGCATGGGAACAATCTCTTCGTCGCTTCCGACGACAGCGCCGCCACCGTCAGGTGCTGTCAATGACAAAAACTCGTTGGAGTCTTATTATTTATGGTCGTATGGAACACCGTCACCCCAACAAGTTCAACAACTTCAGTCGACACGGCAACCCGGTCCTCCTCCGCATCCACCTCAACAGCAAACTGCGTCCGCGACCCCATATGGGATGCCTTCAGTGCAGGATTACGAGGCGTATTATCGACAACTTGCGCCTCGGCCTCCGGCTCCGACACCAGGATTTAATCCAATGATGCATTCTGCCGTGCAGCAACAGTATCAACACGCGCTTGGATACTCTCAATTCGCACAGCAACCTTTTCAGCAAGCAATGGGACCTCCTCACGGGATGTATCCTGGTCACACGGATCCCCAGCTATTAGCAGCACAGTCAGGCGGGTTACTCCCTCCACTGGTGTCTCCGACATCACGACTGTTTGATTCCCGAAGCCCAGTGGCGGCGTCGCCCCAACACATTGTGCTGTCGCCGTTGAATCAGAGTCCTAGTGGGAATGCAGCACCAATTACGATCACTCCTCATGCAAATGTTATTGGCAACGTCAAGGATTTGACCCTGAACGAGCTTCGCCCATATTTCAATCGTCCAATGGCTGCTGTGGCGAAAGAGCTTGGCGTGTGTATCACTCTGATGAAGAAAATCTGTCGTCGGAACGGACTGGTTCGATGGCCCCATCGACGTATTCGAAGTCTTGTGAACCGAATCACTTCCTTGCAGGTCATCGCTTCCAATACCACCAACGAAAATGAGAAAAAGAAGTTTCAGTGTCAGATTCTAGCGCTTCGACAAGAGCTTTCGGCCGTGATTCAGAATCCGAACGAGAAAAGTCGAAAAGCCCAAGCAGATGCAAAAGCAAGGAGTCCCTCCACGACTCAAGGAAGCAAAGCACAGGCTCAAGCACAAGCAACAGGCGGGTCAGGTTCTTCAGCCGCGTCCGCTCCCGCATCATCGATTTCAGCAACATCGTCTCTAGGTGACGGCGAGGACGAGGAGGATGTGGACGACGAGGCGCACATGGCCCCATCCCAGATGCATCATGAGTTGGAAGATGAATCGATGTGCTCTTCGGAATTGGAGCTTGCCGCCGCAGCCTCAACTTCGTCGACGTCCAATTTCCCGCCACCTCCGATCCAGATTCCGCCATTTAGAGAGAACGACGATCGACCGCTGAGTACGCCCGGAAGTCAAAGTGCGCGGCATTCCATTTCCTCCATCTTGTGCGACAGCAACAACAAGCCCAAAACTGAAGAAGGATAAATACAGTAAGGTCCCGATACCTGATACTGTACCCACTGACTTCAAGGAAACCTTCAGTACTCAAGGAGACCCGCGAGTTTAAAACAACGTCGTTTGGTGGATGGAGATGGTGATGGTTTGTTGGTGGCATCGTCGTGGTTGCGGGTTCGAGACGGTTGGTTTCCAGCTCTTTTTGGTGCTTTTGGCCTTTTGTTTCTTTGCTTTTCACCTTTCTTTTTCTTCTTTTTTTTTTCCTTCTGCTTTGCTTTTCTTGCTTTGGCTTTTTTTGTTCCTTTTTTGAGTTGCTTCAAACGATCGCTGGTTTAAAACAACTAAATGGCCAGCCAAATTAACTTCAATTCTAACTGATAATAAAATTTTATCAAAGCCTTTTCATTCGAGCATCCAACTAAAGTGCAGTTAGTGATGGCCAAGGAAGAAGATGCGGAATACGAAGAGCTGATTCCACCGGAAAACTTTGCGATGATCGAGAGGGGGCTGTATCGAAGTAAGTTGGATGTCGCTGGTGCTGGTTCCGGTGGAGATATTCTGGACCACTAGTTGCTGCAGAGCTGAGTTGCTGTTGCTTGCGGTGTCAGGCGGATTCCCCAAGAAGAAGAACTTTGCGTTCCTCAAAGCGCTCGGTCTTCGGTCGATTCTGTGAGTGCACCGGTGACTGATGAATGCCACAGGAACCAGTGTGTCCACACACTCACTCAAGGATCTCGTTCTCTTTCTGTAGCACCTTGGTCTTGGAAGACTACCCCCTTGCCAACATGGAATTCAACAAGATGCACAATGTCAAGTTGCTACAGTTTGGCGTTCCAGGCAACAAAGAACCGTTTGTGGACATCCCAGAGCAAGGAATTGCGGCAGCTTTGACTGCAGTGCTGGACAAACGCAACCATCCCATGCTGATCCATTGCAACAAGGGCAAAGTGAGTGAGCTGTGTGATTTGTTGTGTGTCTGGTTGCAACGTGAAGGACATGTTTGGGCTCACGGTGGATGGATGTGTTTACTTTTTATAGCATCGTACGGGCTGCCTTGTTGGCTCTTTGAGGAAGGTGCAGCGATGGGCCTTCAGCTCCATTTTCGATGAGTACATTCGTTTCTCGGCTCCAAAGCCACGGATGATGGATCAGCAGGTGCCTCTCTCTTCCATGGCTCAGTCCAAATGCGCTCGTCACTGCTCTGACCGAATTCTCCATCTCTCTGCTTGATCGGCTCGTTTTTCTCTCTGTAGTTCATCGAGTTATTTAATACGGATCTTGTCAAGAAGGAATCGACGAGTGAGCACCGACCCAACTGGCCAGGGCTATGAGGCGTCGAAGCTTTCAGCAAGTGTTTTTAATGGATTTCTCTTACACATCAGACTCAGCAGACGCAGAAACTCTCCCTCCCCTGGAAAAGGCCGATCGCCAACTTACAATTTGGACATCGCCACGGGCTTCTTCGCTGTTTCCTCGTCAAACAGAGCTGCCATTTCAACAAGACTCTCTTCAAGCAGACGACCCATGCGACTTGCCCAGTTGCCGTCCAGTTGCTTACGACACGCAATGTTGAACTGGATCGAATGGTTCTTGATGCTATAGGCGATACCCAGACCTTCCGGCACAACTTCGCCCCATCCCCAACCATCAAACAACTCGTTGGTCAAATGGCTGGTCGAAATCAACCAGTAGCGCGCTTTCTGCATCATAGCGTCCTCGAAGAACGCGCAACGCTCCTGTGGTTCCAGCAATAGTCGCAGAGCCAACAAATGACGATCCACACCATGGCCTTGGGCCGCCTTGCGCATGTACGCAACATGGTGCTTAGCCGCCTCCAACAGCAATTCTTTCTTCTCAGTTTTGTCAGCCACTACGCTTGATTTGGTCATCAGATCAGTGAAGGCAGCACTCTTGCTCGAGCAGCTACGGGTCGTTTCTGTTCGTCCATGCAAGAAGAAACGGGTCTGACTGGCTTCATAGGTCGCAGCGTTCACGCCAAAGAGCTTCTTGTATGCCAGCTGGATGGCCAGTTGCGCGAAGGCATCGGGACTCACACGGAACTTTTTGATGCGGTCCTTACCGTAACCGTAGTAGCTCTCGACATGGACATCGTGGTCAGCAACGGTCTGGTTGAACACGCGTGTGGCTTCTTCAATGGATTGCAAAGTGCGCTGGCTAAACTTGAAAGTCACTTGCTCTGGACGACTGCCAAGCGTGCCGGCCACTTCAGTGTCGGAACGGTCCACTCTGCCCAAGGAGATCTGGTTGCGGTGTAGGCGAGTGATCATGTAGTCCGAGTACACGGACATGGGCATCCCATCCAGCATCGAGTGTTCGCCCAGAAGGCCGGCCTTGCCGTTCTCGAATACGATCAACTGCACACACTTGTCAAAGAAGCGGTTCGCACCGTCGCCATGCCACAATCCTCGTGCAACTTCCTGGCGCGACACAGGCGAAGAATCATCAAGATTCAAGACGACAATCGCGCTTTCGATGGCTCGCAGCGCCTCCTCATTGCCATCCTCAATCAATTGGGTCCGAGCATCCGCCCAAAAGTCGCGATCAGCCGACGAGAGCATGCCAATGGCAGATTCCTTGGCTTGGGCCATGGCGATAATGCGGTTCAGTTGGAACACGATCTGGTCAAAAGACAGCACTTGGCCAGTGGTTTCGTCGACCATTTGCACCTTGAAGAACTTGTTGTGGCGCATTACGACAATATGGTTGTTTGTTGAGGGATCGTAGATGCGGTACGTGTCCTGGTTCTTGCGGGGAATGCGGCAGGCATTGAACATGTACTTGTACGCCGTAGAGCAGAGAGGAGTCTTCTTGGGGCCTAATTGCTCCGGTTCCAGCGTTCCGTCGGCCACTTGATGGCGAAATTCCATGGTGGCACGCAGCAAAGCGGCGGCACGACCAACATTGGAACGCTGGTTGGAGTGCACGCTGTCCGCGAAATGGAAGAAGTAGCTCACGTTGAACACGACCGGGTCGCGCACTTGCAGATACCCCAGAGTGTTCCACCATTCAGCCAAGTAGCTGGTATCATGGCGGTCTGCCGCGCGGCGTTCGAGTCGCTGCTGCAGTTCGGGGCCGATGCCGTTGAGAAACTGGTGTGCCAGCCGCTTCGAGTTCTCGAATTCCTCGCGGGTGGCCAGAGGCTCAATGGTCTCGAGATACAGCTGCACCGTTTGCTCCAATTTGGGCACTGGAAGCCGCGGAAGCGCCTTTTGGAAGCGGTACAAGGGCAATTCTTCGCGTTCGAGGTCCGCTTCGGCGCGGTAGTCGCCAAGACACTCACGGAAGCCCTGTGGACCAAAATCACTGGCAGTCGACGACATCTTCAAGAGAGCAAAGCAAAACAGCAAACAAACACCCGCAAGAAGCTCCACGCAACCAACGCAGCAAATGCGCAAATGACCGAGCAATCAACTCGTTGATTTCTACGTCAGAACCGGATGTGCCACCCTTCAGCTTCTCTTTTTTCTGAGAAGTTGAAGATCGGACTGATTCCGCGCGTTCTGATTGGTTGAAAAGCAGGCCACATTGTGACGCAGGCAACGTCGACCCGCGTCAATCGTGGCAAGAACCTGACAAGAATGATGGTCTGTACCAATGGCACACAACATGCAAAAATGACTTGGAATTTGTATTGAGACGGTTGTATTCTATACACAGGCGGCAAATGGAGTGCTCTATGGGCCACGAAGGCCATTGTTGATCTCTTCGTGGAAATGATCCAGCACCACCAGCATCAGCAAATACGGCGCGTTCGTGCGCATCACGGGCGATCGAATGAACGGCAAACCGGCCAGCACCATGGCAGTTCCGGCGTTGCAAATGTCTTCTTTGCCGCGCTGCACTTTCATGGCCAGTTTGATGCCCTGATACGCCATAAAGTAACTGTTGTTGCATGCAGCATAAAGCAAACCGCGGTCAGATCTAACGCGCTCGCTATCGCCAACAAAAAGGGGCAAAGGAGCAGAACGTACCCCGAGAAGAAGCCGCCTGTCATGGCAGCACCGCGAGCGACTGCGTTGACTCCACCCATTGTGCGACCAAAACGCTTGTTATACGTCTTAATCTCTTCGACTGTCCATTACACGGCACACTCGTTCGCATCAGCGCATCAACAGCAACAGCAACAGCAACAGCAATACACTTCAGGTCACAAGGTAATCTCACTTGCGCCAAAGACGGCCCCCGTGGAGAAGCCCACGAGGCCGCCAAAGATCAGACGGAACTGCAATTCTCTCGGATTGAACTTGACGACTGGCTTCTCCGGTTGAGCATTTCCTTTCGAGGCATCAGCGCGCGGCAACGGCGCCGCTTCGGCTTCAAACGACGACCAGTTCTCAGAGTCGCCCATTTATTTGGTTTGCTAGTTGTTGGCTCTTTGTTGCTGCTTGGTTACAAACTGGTGTGGTCTTGGGTACATGTAACAGATACATAACAGATAGCTTTGTTCCAAAGTCCTCTCCAAACGACAAGCAATATGGCAACCACTACCAAGCGCTGCATCAAGTTGCACAAACAGTTTCTGACCGAAGTGAGCAGTTCATTCTGTTGCTTGCTGAAAGCGTGCGGTGCGTTCATTGGTTCATTGTGTTGATGTTCTTTGGGTTTCAGCTGGAAAACTGCCGCCGACTGGAGAAAGAGGGACAACAAGTGACTTCTTCGCTGGCGAACGTGGCGGCCCGGGTGCACTTGATGACGTCTTCGTCTTCTTCTTCCTCCTTCGTCAGCGGCTCTGAACCGAAACAATCGTCTAGTGGAGAGGCATCGGATGTGTTTGGTGTGCTGGTGAACTGTGCGGAGCTGCCGACGCGGCTGTTGCAAAAGCACTTCGTAGCGATGGAAAAGAGTCTCAGATTTCTTCATGACATTCTGTGAGTACAGCGGAATGGAACGGACTGGGAATGGCATCTATTTCTGATGACTGGTGCACCTACTGGGCTTTGTGGATCTCCAGGAAAGACTTTAGGTTCGTGCTGGAGCGTATGCAACTGCTAGTGATGGAGTTCCACGAGCTCTTTGACATGGTACTGATCTGCATCTGCATGAAAGCTGCTGTACGTGGTGTCAACTGGTCTGACGATTCTGACGGAATTTGTCCAGCGAGAAGAAGAAGAAGACGAACAGGAGTTTGTTTTGCTCAGCCAAATGGCCGAATGGATGGAAAACGTGCTATCGATGTACGAACAAGAGTTTGGTGAGTACGCTGCGCTGCACCGGCCATGGCAGTTTGGAGAACACGCTGACGGATGTGAACTGCCTCCGGATGACTCCACGAGAGCAGCGCGCAAGAGAGAATTGAGCCATGCGATCGAGTTGTCGGACGAAAAGCATTTGGAATTCATCGCTCAGCACTGGAACAGTGCGAGTCGCTTTGGCCGTGTGGATCGACAATATGGTGCGTGAGAAAGAGATCCATGAAGCAAGATGGGCGTTGTGACCCGAGTTGGTTTCAGGGAATGTTTACCTTGTTTTGAATTGTTATGGTAGTGGAGCTCGGGCTCTGACTCGACGATTGGGAACGGTTGTACAGTGCATGATGGTATTCCCATTGGCGGATGCCTGTTGCAAGGACTCTGCCAGTCATCTCAATCAACGAGCTTCTTGGTACAGTAACTCGCATCCAATGATGCCAGAAAAGGATGATGTACTCAACACGTGGGCCATTCCGCGAGTTGTGGTCTCTCTCCAGATCCAATGCGCCAACAGCACCAAGTCAACTCCATTGTTGATCAGTCCAAGCCCATCTTTCGACCACTTGACGAATGGATCGTTTTTCTATTCGTCACGGCTTGTGCTCTTCGAATCGATTTGAATTCCCCCTTCCCTTGCCTTCGTGATGGATGGTTCTGAAAGTCCTTGCCAAACGAGTGATCGATCAACTCAGACATCAATTGATGTGGCTCCAACGGTGGCCACTTGTCATTCCGCGATCGCACTGTGCTCGTGGCAGCTCAAAGAAGCTGAGACACTGGATATCAGTTTACTGATGGGTGGCTAGTCTTCTCTACACAAGTTCTGCTTGTGCAACTTATCTGTCACCTGGATGACTGTCAAGAGTGATGGCGGGACCCTGAGCTCGATGGCTCGGGCTTGTCAAATCATCGATCTTCCTTCTCATGTCGGTCAGGTTCTTATTATGCAGTCATTTGTTGCCGTTGGGTGGAATGACTCCAACTTCGGCTGATGGATGTCGAAGCATGCCACGGTTAATAAGTCTCTCTCGTAATAGCCAACGACGATACAACAACAGTCGTAGCTGCAGCTCCACCTGCAACTCCAGTCTAGCATCCATTGGCCTTCTCATCCAAAGCAGTGCCAGTCAAAACCCTTCACGACACAGCATCACTGATGTCAGTTGTACCATGCAGCAGTTCAGGCGCAATGACCGAGTGTTTTGTGACTCGCTTTCTCACCAACAACTGCCACTCTTCCGCCGAGAACATGGCCAACCAACAGAACCAGTTGCAGTTCCACGAGAAAAGGCAACTTCCTCGCTCAGGCATCAAGTCGTTCGTCGACTCGGTCACGTCCACTGTCACTCGTAAGAGCACGATGGCTTACTACAAGAGCGTCAAGTCCACGCTTCAAGACTCCATCAAGGCTGGTTCAACCGACACCTGGCACTGTTTCTCAGGTTGAAGCAGAATCTCGTGGGGACCTGACTGGTCACTGGTGCGGGTGTGCTGGAGATCTTCATGGGACGCAACAAGAACCCAGATCAGTGCGTCGGCATCAAGCAAACTGTCCGCTACACGACGCTGATCGATCCCAACTACTACGTTGAGCCTTTTGTGATGCTTGAGACCAATGGCACTGGAGTCGACCAAGACGGCTTCAGGTGCATGAACAAGATCTTTGTTCGCAGTGTGCCCTTCTGTTGTGGTATTGATATCCCAAAGCGCTCCAACTTGAGGTGTAGCTCGGTATTGTAATTGTTTCCACGCGCTTGCTGGGTTTTTTTCACAACGTACCATGACGCTGCGAGTCTCGCAGCGAGGTATCGTGCGCTTATCGAGAGTTCTAGTGCGTCTCTGGCACTGTGTTCGTCCTCGACGCAGTTATCGAGGGTGTGTACCTCCTCCATCAAGCAACGGCGGAAATGGTGCCACTTGTGCACGAGAAGAGTGGGGCTTCCGTATCGCAGGAGAATGGATAGCTGTGTGTGCGGAACTCACGTGTGCTCTCAGTTTATTGAGCGAGTGGCATTCACCGGTGTGCGCGTTTGCATGGCGTGCAAGAGTCAGAGTACTCCCATGTCCTTTTCGTACAAGATGTGGAGCAAAATTGAGGTCACTGAGTTATTCACTCCGAAATGCGCTCAACTCAACTTGCTGAAGATCGATCGCAGAACCACTCGCTCGTCCGACCACGAGAAAGCCTTTCATAGCTTTTGCCACGGTCGTGGAGCAGTCGGACGATGATGTTTTGCGCTCCCGAAGTGTTTTAGAGCATGCCATCGTGGGCGATGGCTTCGAGTCTGCCGACCAAGCAACGATATCCCCAGCGTGTCGCACCATAGACGCAGATCGTGCACGTAGTTTGGGGATGTCGAGGGAGTCGGAGCTCTGCTCTTCGTCCAATTTCTTGAACGCGACGTCAAGCCATTTGCAGACGTCTCATAGGGGGAGTGTATTGTATCCAGACGCGCTCTGATCGTTTCCTTCTCTTGTGGAAGGTAGTGGCTGCACGAATGATCTGAGGAAATGGCTTGGATCCTGACCGGTCGCGTTCAGGACGGCTTCTCAATACCGTTCTTGATGGGTTCGATCGTTGCACCCCGAGGCATCCGATCTGCTTGCGTGTAGTGAGTGATCCAAGACGATATCTTCAGTGCGCCAAGCTGGCTCCTGTCGATGCATCGAGTTCCGTTGCGCACTTGATGACTTTGACATCCACGGTTCGTGTCGATGACTTGTGCGGACAACGCCCTGCGACACGGCAGGATGCCATCAACACCGCCACCGACATCGCATGCACTCTGCTGTCGCGCGTTTGACTTGGCTAAACGCATCGGCTGGATCTTTCAG